>JAQFYB010002488.1:0-24216 GCA_034694085.1 Pogonognathellus longicornis
GTAAAAATTATATTTCGTATACTCAATGTACGTCTTATATATGTATTGAAAAAAAATATTTAAAAAAATATTTTGTATCTTTTTTCGAACATATTAGGTACATATTTGAGGTTTTAAAAAAAATATTTTTCCGATCCCTGTTAATAACTTAATTTATTGATTGAGTTGAGCCCCCAGACCCTTCCGAATCGGTGTAACTGAACCAACTGCCTCCTTATTAGCTACGCCAATGTATCTCACACTAATGAACTTGCGATATACATAACATACTTGCTACATTACAAAGCTGCTAAGACATGCATAATATTTTATTGAGATTTGTGCAAAAACGGGGGAATTGAAACAATGTAAATATGGCTTGATATTTTAGCCGCCATGAATACTTAGCTGCTCACTTCTTCACAACGGTTTTAATCATCAATTTTAATTAAAAGCTTCAGAAAACAAAATTTCTTTTGAATATGTGAGGGTCAATTTTAGTTTTAAAGCTTGTAAATCATATTTAAAATTAGGTATTTATTCGACACAATATTGTAATAGTGTACTTTTGCTACTTACATTGAAAATACTGGATATATGCTGATACTAACACACATATCTATACATAATGGTATAAGTTAACGTCTCGCATTACAATTAGTTTCATACAAGCAAGCATCCTAGACAACCGCTTTTCTTCGAGGTAGGAAGTAGCTGAAATGTAACAATAAAAACTATGAAGCAAAAACCTGTCCATCAAATCCCACCCAAATCGGTGACATTGGTTAGCATGATTCGTGTTTACAAAATTATTATGTGCTTAACCTTTTAAAGCAAGGTGGTTGTCTAGATTACTTGGTTTCATATTAGCTATTGGCACAACAAACAAGTGGTTTGTTATTGCCCGTCGGCTGTGGTGTGTGAATTTTTTTATTCTCATGTACAAGTGAGCTTGAACTTATCAACATTGTGGGAAAATCGCGTACAGGATGCAAACAGAAAAAACAGAAACCTCTTTGATAGCTTCCTTTGCATTTCTAGGTAGGTATTTCATGTTCCTAACAAAAATAATAACAATATAAAATTTACCCATGGTTCTCATGCACTCACCCGGCACCATCTCACTCACTGTCTCACTGTCTCTTCTTCTGTTGTATTATACATCCCATTAGTTGTGCCTATGCAATGTACTTAAGTTTGTCCCTACGATGTACGTAATAGAATAAGTACATACACACTTGTGGTAAATCTTATGCACAAATATTTTCAGACGTTAGTTATTACCAAAACTCACAACAGTTCAGTGCACCTAAATAAATATTCAGCTTTTCAAAATGGAAAAAGAGTTATTAATACATTTAAGGTACAACCATTTATTATTATTTACTTATTATACCAATCACATTATTATGTAATATTTATTGCTGTATTTATGATAAAGCGCATCATTATTTATTTATTGGCAAAGATATATGCAAAATAGTATACTATGTAAGATTTTTGAATGGAAAAATAAACAATTATTAATATTTGCTGGCAGGTTGGTTTTTTGAAATATCAACTACTTATTTAATAACTACTACTACACAATATTATTAAGTACATAAAAGTAATATGAAAATAAATAAAAATTGATTTCTTGAGACAATCTATATATCTGGAAAAAATATATTACAGGAAAGAGCTGAGTTTGTTGTGAAGCCAGGCATATAGAACATATTTTTGTCATCATTCTCTTTTCTGTCCAGGATGCATGCATACGCATTACAAGACCTCATCCCTTCAGGACGTCCGGCATTATCAAAATTGTGGGATTACTGTTCAATGAATTAAACTTTATACTCTGTAAGTATATGTTAATTAAACCTTTATTTTTTATGTACCTACTTTTCTCAATAACAGGAGTGTCAAAATAGTACATTATTATTCAATCTTTTGGAAGATACAGTTATAAGTAGCCGCTGATTTAAATCCTGAAGAATGTGATCTAAGAGCAGTAGTTGATTGCAAACATGATAGTGTATGAAAATTTAATGCCTAAATCAATTGCAGTGTTAGAAATTTTAAAACTATGGTTGTGAGACTAGTGAAACTTTTCAAGCTACTCTTGTTGGAGTGCAATGGAATTAAATCAAATACCCAGCGTGATTAGACCTAGTGCTTCGTTCTCATACTACCAATTTTGTTCATTGCTACTATTTGTTGCAGTTCATTCCAGGCGCGTAGCCAGCAATTTAAGACGCGGCGTGAACAGAAGGGTTTTTTAGAAAATGAATTTCTGTAAGGACGAAACTCGAATATGAATCCTTAATAGCGGTGATGGAATAGAATCAATTCAGTCAAAACCAACCTAAATCGCGAAATTTTCGACTCTGTTGAACTTTTTCAGGCAAATATACTTACTATTTTATTTAGACATTTTGTGCATACTGTGTACCCCTTTGGCTACACGTCTGGTTTATTTCTTTCCTATCTGCAATTTTGGTACAAAATTTGACCTTGTCCTTAATTCCGTTACAATATTTTTATTTAATCATTCGAAAGAAAAAACACTAGAAATTCTTAATTCAAGTTTTTTATGATAAAAGAATTAAGATAATGGCCGTTCATTGAAATTATAGTATACCTACATAATCCCCAGTTTAGAGGTTTTCCCTAAATTTGACAACTTATGAATAAAATAGAACATTAAAAATGTTTCACCTGACAAATTAAGCACTTTCAATGTGTATAATGTTTCTGGATTTTCCATTACTTCGCGAAAAAGTGACATTTTGTGTTTTTATTTGTCACGTTTGACCACGCTATATCTTAAAATAAAACTTTCTGTTCAAAACTGCCCACTAGAAACACGTACCCAGGATTTCTCTTTGGGGGAGACTAGCTGGAAATGCATTGCAAAATGTTATTATATGAAATATGAAAGTTTATGGATTTTGTATGCTACATGTTGTTTGGTAAATTGATTTTATTTGATATGTCAAAAGCCTTGCAATAGTTTTTTTTAATTAATTATCATTAAAGTAATCGACAATGCGAACATGGCGACTCTTTCGTCTCCGATTGTATTACCGAAATAAGATATCAGACGTTTCAGAGCCGAAAGGTTTCACTGAACAGTAGTAGTGGTTAAAGCAATTGCGCATAAAATATTAACAAGGGTAATGCACAAGGGCGTATCTAGGATTCTGAAATGGATGGAGCCCATACTAAGTCACCGAGCTAGTTCGAAAATACCGAAAAAGCCATTATAGCAAACCTATTCAGCTTTTGCCCAAATTTGCGTAAATTTAGGACAAAACCCATCGAAAGCCCAAAACTCGCGCTTAGCGCGTGAGTAATTGGGTTGAAAATTGGTTCATTTTGAATCGAATTGAAACTATTTTACGGTTTATCACATTGTCTTATCTAGTACATCATTAGAGGAAGATTAAAATCCCAATATACGGTATCATTATTCTTTCTTTGAGTAATAACCAAAATAACAGTAGGTTAGACAATTGTGACAATTTTACATCTTGGCTAGTTACAGCTTACAAGTTATTGACGTCTCATTATTAGTCTGGATCAACCTTCCCTTCATTCACCCCAGCGTAGGGGCTGCCAGAGTTTTTTAAAAGATTCCAAAGTCGTAATTTTTAACGCACTGAATAACATTTGCCAAAATGAATCTAAAAGTAATTTATGGTACTTCTGGGCCCTAAATAACCTCTTTTTGATTCGGGGGGGGGGGGGAAGACACATGCCCTAGTGCCCTGCCGCTAGATATAGCCTTGCATGTGCAACCCCCAGAATGTATTCCAAAAGAGATAATTTTGCCAAAGTTCAAAAACGTTTAAAAACTTACACAACTTGCTGTACAGAGTGCAGCCCTTAACTTACACTCCTGGTTACGACTACAAATGTAGTCACACTCCTAATACATTGGAGACAAAATTTTGCTTCAGATTTTCATTTTTAAGAAGTTCAACTTTTTGTTTACAAACTTCAAATAAACGGTAGCAATTAACTATAGTGTCTTGACAAATTCAAAAAATCCCAGTTACCATGTGGAAGTGAACATTGATTAATTTAGTTAAGAAACTATAAATGTAGTAGGTTTGGAATGGCGTGTGTTAAGGGGGCTAATAATTCAGAGCGAACAACCAAAGTAAAATTTGGCGAATCCTTATATCTTATGGCACAGTTTTGTCATGTTTTCTCAAATCACGTGGTGTGGCGAGGTAACAACATAGAGTTTTGAAGCTATAAGTTGTTCCGCCAACTATGAGATGGCAGGGCGCAGTGGCTAAACTACGCTGCGCACAGGTGAGACAAAATCTCAGGGCCCATGGTGTCAGGGGCCCACCACGAACCATGAACCGAAGAATTTTTAAAAATGTTAGTTGCGTTATTTTATATGTTAAAAGAAAATTGAAGTCTCAAAACTGTATGTCTCTAAATAATATCAGAAATGGGTCATTGTGAGATATCTAAATTGCCACACTTTTCATCATACAGATACAATTTGCATAGCAGCACAAACATTTGATGCACTCACCCATAACATTCAAACAAAGTGCAATGCATTTCAAAATAAAAAATTGTTTATAGCATATATTTTGAATTATATGCCCACTTGTACCATATTTGAAGCATATTAAAATAGCGACAAATTTCATGTCAAAGTTCACAAGGGCCCATAAAGTTGGCTTGTTTCATGGTCCCGTCAACCTAGTTTAGCCACTGGCTGGGCGTGTACTGTGTTCTGCTTTGTAGTACAATAGTTACTTTACTTTGTCTCATTTTTTTAACACAAGAGCGAACATGTAGAGAGTTGAACTTGAGATTGAGAGTATACTCGAACTCACAATAATAAATACCAACCAGCCACCATGATTATTATTATTTATGTCTGTTTGTCTATCCGAATGTGAGCGACGTAACTCAACAAAGCATGAACCAAATTGGTCCAAACTTCACAATATGTCATCTTAGTCATCTGAGGGTTTCAACAAAGGTCAGTCAAAAATGGGGTCAATCAGTCACATCCTTCATGACCTAGGTCATAGATAAGGTCACAGAAAATGTTCTAACAAGGTTTGCGTGTGTCCTAACTCAAGAACAGGTGGACCACATTATGGTTCATATTTCCCACAGGATATCTGGGGATGTCAACAAATGTAAACAATAATTAAGACAACAATTTGGACAATCAATGGCGTATATAGGGTGGGGGAGTTGCACCTGGGGCACGGAAAAATACAAAAGAAAAGCAATTGACAATATGGGGAGCAAATACATGTCAACAATGATGACAACATTTGTTGTCAACAATTTGGTCAAGTGCGTATACAGATTACAGACTGGAGGCAATGACCCCCAGTGCAAGGAAATATACAATATGAAGGCAATTGACACTATGGGGGCAATATATGTCAACAGCGATGACCATAATTGTTGACAACAATTTGGTCGAGGGCGTAAACAGGGTGAGGGCAACTACCCCAAGGGAAAAAAGTTCCTAAATGTCTCTTTCACTTTACTATGCCCGTTTTACTATGGTTTTTTATGATTAATATTATTATCATTCAAATGAAGTGGATAGTCGAAGGTTGGCAATGAGGAGTTAGTCGAAGGCTCGCTGGCAACGGGTGAGTGAGTGAGAACAGGGCTATATTAGCGCAGACTGCCAAAGAGTGGCAATCAGAGAGATATCCGAATACTGGCAACGGGGAAATAGCCGAATACTGGCAACGGGGAAATAGCCGAATACTGGCAACGGGGAAATAGCCGAAGTCTGGCAACGAGGAAATAGCAGAAGTCTGGCAACCAACGGGGAAATACCCGAAGTCTGGCAACGGGGAAATACCCGAAGTCTGTCAACGGGGAAATACCCGAAGTCTGGCAACGGGGAAATACCCGAAGTCTGGCAACGGGGAAATACCCGAAGTCTGGCAACGGGGAAATAGTCGAAGTCTGGCAACGGGGAAATAGCCGAAGTCTGGCAACGGGGAAATAGCCGAAGTCTGGCAACGGGGAAGTAGCCGAAGTCTGGCAACGGGGAAATAGCTGAAATGTTTAAATTACTTATAACTGACAATACAATATAGTTTTTATTTTCGCAAAACCACCACTATATTTCTCTGCTCCACTTACTCCACAATGTTGTATTGTATAGTTTAGTTTCAATTGAACTTTAATTAGGTAAAATTAAATCTTGCCCCTTTTGGATTTGTCTATTTTGAGTATTTTGTGAATTTTCCGGAGCGCAGGGGGGGGGGATTATGTGACTCCATTGCCTCCCATAATTTTTTATTAAATACAATTTGGACATACATAAAAATAGGATTATTCGTTGCAGGTAATAAATATGTTGTTTCTTTTGTCACCTCAAAATAAACGTTTGTTAGCAAGTTTTACGTTTTGCGAAGCAAGACGGGTCGCGAAGCCTAGTTATTAATTATTACACGTAGTCTACGCTAACACGGGTGCAAGTTTATTAATAAATGCAAAATGGTAGAAATTTGAGTACTATTTCACAAACATACAATGGTACCAAATATTTTTTATGTACTACTAAGTTTTGATTTACTTTCTTCCCCACAGCAATTTGGAAGATTTTTAGCTCCACTGCCCTGCCGTTGTTATTATAATAATGATAACATTTCCAACATCCCTTGGAATGCTTCACCTAGATGTAAGAACTATTGCATTGAAATGCGATACATACATATAACTTGAAAAAAGGATTTTTAGATTATCATTTGTATTTTTGCATGCATATTTTACAGGTCCGTTTATCCATATCAGGCCCGGTCACAGCTTGCGGCATTCCCAAGCAAAACCGATGAAATCATCCCCCATATCGCTGTAATGAAAAAATGGAATACCATCCAAATACGAAATATTTTTGTTATTCTATTAGATATATCACTGATAAGATTTACGCATTTTCTAGTTAATATTATATCAGTTATCTGTGTGAAAAAATTAAATTACGAAAAATTTCAATTATTTGGAGTTTCTACCTAAACAGAAAATGATTTTCATGCTGGTAACCATGGCTTCTAATGAAGTGGCAAGTGTGGCGGTTTAAAAATGAATCAATATTACATAATTTCCGAACAATATTAAAGAAGTTGAAAAACTAAAAAAATTGATTTTCATACTTATAAATGTACAAAATTCAATGAAGCTATTTAAAATTCAGTATGGTACCATTGTGAGGTACCACTTGGTACCAAAATGTGACCCTAAATGTTAATGATCATCAAAAAATTTGATAATAATAATATTGGTACTTTTGATGTACCGAATTCAATGAGACCAGCGCTGGGCTCTATCACTTCAGACCTCCATGTGCCTTCGGCGTGATTACCGAATCATGGTCAGTGCATGTGGACAGCAAAATAACATTATTATGTACAAATACAGTATTTGTACACTGGCGCGAAACAGCTGAGGGCTAAACTGCCATTGTGCAACGAACAGGCCGAAGGCTCATGGAGGTCTGAAGTGGTAGAGCCCAGCGCTGAATGAGACTATTTAAAATTCCGCTTGGTACCATTGTGACAAGGCTGTCCCGGCCCGGAGGAAATTTAACCATAATATTTTGGCCCGGCCCTTTATTTACATAATGATTTACCCTACTACTTGCGTGCCCATGCGACCCCAGGATTCGGTTTCCGAGAGGGGGGGGCAAACTCAAAACATTAAGTATAAACTTTCGCTCGAAGCGCGAACAATTTGACAAAATTTGGGCAAAATACTTTGGACCATTTGTGAATTAATTTGTTATTCAAACGTTAAGTTAAGAAAACCATAGTGAGTATTTAAATTTAATATGAAATTTTGTGTGATCAATAACATTTAAGGTCACATTTTGGTACCAGGTGCCACCTGTCAGGTGGTACCTCACAATGGTACTATACTGAATTTTAAATACTCTCACAGAATTCGGTACATTTATAAGTATGAAAATCAAATTTTTTATAATGTTCGGAAATTATGCCTACGTCAAATATGGATGGGTCTAGATTCATTTTTGAACGACCACACTTGCCACTTCATTAGAAGTCAAGCTGGTAACTGCATGACATACAATTAAATAACAATTTCAAAAACTTAATCAGTGATATCTAATGAACTAAAATAAAAATATTTCGTATTTACAAGTAATCATTGAAATAGGTTAGATATATCATCTATATATTTAATTATGAACTTAGTGCTACAAAATCGCTCGGGGATCGACACTAATTCGCATAACCTTTAATCGCAATCGCACTATTGGAGCCGGACACAGTGGCGTAGAAACCGTGGGGGCAACGGGGGCAGTTGCCTCTGGGCGGCAAGGCCACTAGGGGGCGGCAATAGACTTACAATTAATAAATTATTAACGTTGAAACACATTGTATAAACACAATTTCAAAAATCTTTTGGTGAACCCATATTATTAGTGTAATAATATTATAAAACTACAAATTCAGCAACGCTTGCTCAATAACATTGAGGAGCCTGTCTCCACAGTTACATATTATGAAAGGTATGAGACAGCCTTGGTATTGTACTGCGATAGAGCAAAGTGTATTCCTTGCTGCAAAGTCAAGAAAGATTCCTATATCAGTATAATTTGTACGTTCAAGTTATAGCTGATTATTTACTATTTTGTGTGGAACAATTGATACGTTGACGATATATTGTGTATAATTTTATTTTCAGGTTGTAGCCATGCAGTTCAAAAATCTCGCTTTCAAATTTTTATCAGGGAGCATCTTTATTTATTGTTTTAAAACGTAAAAAGTAAAATGCTTTGAGTATGAAAATTAGCTCAAATATTCTCTGAAGTTAAATCTAAAGATTTTTCTCTCAGAATTTTAAATTTCGAATTTTAAGTGGGTAAAAAGGACTTATATTTATTTACTACAGCTTCAACATAATGTAATTTTGAAACTGTAGTAACTTTTTTAGTTGCAACTTTTTCGAAAAAAGTAAGTTGAATAAATTAAAGGTACAATATACACCTATCTAAATTATCAATTGTGTTGGAATTCAAGGTTCTGTTCAACAGCTATACAGAGAAATTGGTGAAACAAACGATAAAATGTACAAATTAGTTGCTCTGCACCTGAGCCAGCTTCCAAAATCTCTAGAAATTAAGTAAGTAAATTCATCGCAACACTTACGATGAATTTACTCACTTTTACATTAATCCGACAAAATCTATCGTTCTAAAAAGGGATTTTCAGTTGTGGGCTTGATTACAGATATGATTATTGTTTTACTTAAACGAAATAATGACTGAAATAAATGAAATTGCTAACTGCTCCTCGTAAATTCATCGCGTCTATTAAACAGCAGCTCCAGAGTTAAAGTCTTAGCGCTACCCTATCGCACTTCCTGCCAGTAAAGACCAGCTCCAGTTAGATTTTTTCCCATCGCACCTTCTGCGATTTTGTTGTTTGATGTTGCATGGCAAGCAACAAGAAACATAGGCAAGAATGAATTTTTATTAATAATATTTTGTCTTAACACATTGAAGATAGGAAATAATTCTCACAAATAATTATTAACTTATCACTTCTGTTACCAATTCTATTGCGCAAATTATTATACTTATTTTAGTATATTTGGAAGAATATGTTTATAATTTGCCAAGACACCCCTCCTTCTTGGTACGCGCCTGTGTCCGAAAATGGGAGTTTAGAGGTTCTAATTTTCTGATATGGGAATATTTATAGCATACAGACTAATATTTTTTAATTAACGTATAATTTTTTTCTTTTGCAGAATTATCAGGATGAAGACTGTTCAAATTACTGGGAATTGATTTTTATATTATATTTATTCCTTTCTTCTTCATTTATCAGATGATATGACATCAACTCTTACATATATTTAGGGAATTTTTTAAGTGATTGAACTGCTAAAAATGCGAAGGTCTGGAGAATTAAAATATCAAAGAAGAGCAAACTTATGTAACAAACAGGTCAAAGGTAAAATATTGGTATTCCATTGGTTCAGTCTAAAACTGACACCGAAATAATGAGCGAAAAATGCTCTATATTCTACACCTTATACAAGCTAAATGATCAAAATGCTTGATTCGCTCGACGAGATTGTCGTGCTGTACCGACGAATTTTCGTCTCAACGTGTTCATTGCTTCGATCCATGTGGAATGCCTCCTTCTTAACTAACAGTCTAGCACATGAATTTTTTGACAACTCATCTCTACACATATTTTCAAAAAGAAATAAATTTATTAAATTACTTGTAAAATCTCTCGCCCCCGGGAGAGGTTTATGTAGTCAAATATTTCTCCCGTGTATTCCTCATAGAGGAGTATAGACTGGAAACGATGAACAAGAGTAAATTAGAGGAGGTAGAAAGAGAATAGTGATGGGAATAGGTATTTCTTCATCCTAACCGTAACTTACTGTTGCACTGAACATTGGGCCATCATCAGCACGTCCTCCTTTGAGGTTCAGTGTAGTTGGGTGTATCCGTACGTCATCTTGGTGAAATCGCGACATACACAACTATCGGGCCAAATGGTCCTATGTGGTAGGCATTATGTATGCAAATTAACCTATAAAAACTTATATTTAGTTTATTTATATTTAGAAGGTGAAAATGTATGTAAAAGTATTTTTATGTATAGAAGGTAAAATATAAAAAATGCCATGTTTATACTGTAAAATCTATTGTCTTGTGTATAGATCAATGAATTTCTTTAGTAACTGGGGCTTGTATCAGTCACTTGACAGAGATTAGACATGAATGGAAGAGAGTCCGCAACGGACTAAAGAACTCTCTAAGTATTGTGACTATGGAAACCGGCCGGTTAAGGACAAGAATTTTTATTCAGTGGGTGTTCCAAGGAGAGTACAGAATTCTACTACTACAGATAGCAGAAGTGAGCTTGGTTTATATACCAAGATCTGACCTGAGTTTGACAATAGAAATTTCTAGACTTCACTTAGAAATTGCGATTGTAAACTTGGTTAAATGTTTTTATTTCATGATTTAATTTATATTTTAGTTTTATTTCACAATGGTTCGTTGTTCTTGGGTTTCCCAACAACAACGATCCACTAGTGATGCTTAATTACTTTTTAGTAAATCACAAAAGTGCTGAGCCATGGTTTGCTTGGTGCAGTGAAAATGTGTTTCTCCACATTGTATCTGGGTAGATAATCCTTGTAAGTTTCTAAGGCTGAAACACCTGCGTGTTGTGTTTTGTACATGTTTGCTTTCTAATCAAAAAATTTATCCTTACAACATTGTATTCTTGTAACAGACCACTCTCCACAGTGAGATTACCGGAGCACATTGCTCTTCGGTTTACTATTCCACTGGTGGAGACACTTCATGCACAATGACACCTGATTTGCACTGACGCAAGTAGTTGTGTGCTGTTACGTGAGGTTGCGCCTCCCACAGCTTTTTTAACTCTCTTAACTTCTGAATTCGTTCTTGAGTGGGGGTGGCGTTTATGTTGACACCTCAGATTTTTCGTCTGACTCCATGGCTCCCCGTTCCTCAACAACTGGAGCAAATTGGGGATCCTCCGTTTCCCATTCTTCCCCGAACACGTGGCCGACAGTTGTAACCTGGACCGGATTTGAGAGTAAAATTCGGAAAAGTGACAACAACAAAAATTTGCTGAAATTCAATTAGTCTCTAGAAATGTGTATTTTTCGCATATTATTTATGTCCAGTTAATCAGGAGATGTAATGAAGGAAAGGCAACATCAAATGTTATGCTATGTAGGCAAAACACCAACTGTAAGATCCTCGGTATTAAAGACAGTCTGGCTGCTCTTCCCACATCCTTTTTAACTCCTTCCCAATTTGTACAATTGCGGGTATATACATGGGTGTTTTGTCATCGTTTGCCGCAACAAATGGTGAGGACGATGATGACAACCACTTAACTCGGAGTGCAGGCTGAGACAAACATTTTCTGAAAAAACTGAAGTTTTGGCCCAGTGCTTGGCACGTTGAACGATACGGTATGTTAGTTTGAATAAATTGTGTTTTTAAGGTGTAAAACATGAAATTAAATAAACTATATTATTTAGAAAGTGTATGTTTAAAAAGTTTAGTAATAGTTTTAAGCCTAGCTGGAGTAGAACTATGGGGAAATCTTCTCTACTTGGACTACCTAAGATGTTATGCTATTGCACAGTATACGGCGCTATTCGCCGATACTTGACTAGATTTAGTTTGATTGATTATTACTTACCTGCTAGTGGAATCCTCCATGATGGAGTAGGTACCAGAGATGGTGCCTACTCACACTCTCCACAGTATTATACTGACGGTCTAATCGGCTAAGCATAGTACAGGCAAAGAACAACTTTGCCCACTATGGGAACTTACCGAGGACATTTCCCAGAGCTCATCAAATTACAAATTTTGATATCATTGCTAAGGCTTTTCTATTAGCAAGGACAATAGCTAGTACCTTAACAACCAAAGTCTGATAGCGTAGTATAAAGGATAACAAGTTTCACATGTTAAACATGTCAATTTCCTTTAGCAAACCTTCGAATCGTGGGAAGAAATCTTTTGATACAACCGCACTCTCGCTTTGTTAAAGGAATTTAATGAAAATTTATTATCCCTTCTGCGATTGCTTGCAGCTGCTCAGGTTTAGCCTGGTTAATTAGCTTTAATTTTTCTTTAACTATAGATTCACTGAAGACTGTTTGTACACTTTTTGACCTTTTGGAGTATGCCGCTTACGTTGCTCAGAATTTCATCTACGTCGGGGTCGCAAGTGGCCCCTGCTAGTATTTCAAGCTCTTGAAGCGATGTTGAAATATGCTCACGAACTTGTATGTTGGACCGAAGTCCTAACTTAACGGTTTGGCGTGTAGATGTATTCATGTTGATACGTAAAGATGTGAGTAAACTGGATACTACAAGTGGTCTAAACTTTGAAATAGTTAATAATCCTGTTTTTCATTTTCTACGCGTATTTAAATCAAGTTTAATAAGGAAGGGTAATGGGGTAGGAAGGGAAATGGTCATGATATTCTCTCATCGTCATCTTTGTCCTACTTATAATTACAAGGAACCATGATTTTTTTTCTAAAAAGAGTGGTTTACTTATACTTAAAAACTTATAAACATAAAAAATGGTTTGTATACATAATTACATGAACTTGTGTGTATTTACTTTCCCACACTGCGTAAGTCAGTAAAAACACCCAATGAGAATTTTTGCTATGACTACATAGATAAAAAGCTAATGAACTATAGGTGTTATGCTATGTTACTGAATAAAGCTAACACTAACTGTAATACAATATGATTATTGTAAGTATGAATTCCTCGGGTTATGAACGGGTATTATTATGGTGATTGATGATAATAAAGAGAGAAGCTATAACAACAACGTTTGAATGATAACTTGTTTATTAGATTGAAAAGTACATATATTTATACATTTACATGACGTATGTGTACATTGTGTATGTGCGTATTACTTTGAGTAATACGCGAGGCTTGACGCACTAACGTGAGAAATGCATGAATAAAAGTATAAGTAATTACAACTATGATTCGAACGTAACTACACTATGACGCACATATGACGCACGAATACTCTATTACAGTATGAGAACAATTTGTTCTAAACATAATATTAATATTATTGTATGTAATGTATTGAAAGTAAAGTACATTAAGTGTATTACATTACTACCTACTTACATGTTACAATTATACAAGTAAGAGCGTAAACTTATCAGTATAAACTAAACGGATATACATCCGGTCCTTGTCGTTTGTTGTATACGCCAACAATTCTACCGGTTACATTATAGTAAACTTATAATGTAGTCCAAGTAGTTGACGAATTGTTTGACCAAGTAGGAGAAGGAGAGCGAGATATCGGAATTGGTGATAGTGGAGAGTATATGGGTGGTGGTGGAGATACTGGTGAGTGGATTGGGATGGGGCTGGAAATGGATGAGTACCTGTTATGAATTTGTTCCATTTCTTCGTCTTCACTGTCTTCAGTATCTATACTCGGGTCGCCTTTTTGTCCTTTAGCCATTACCATCAAAGACGTTGGCCATTGTTTCTTTGGTGCGTAGAGAACACCTTTGGCTGTGTTATATCTTAGTATATCGTCTTTATATTTTTGTAGGATTTCGACCTACGCTTGACGGTTGATGTGACTGTCCCATAGTATCTAGAAATTCTTCGGGTTCCTTCCTTTCTTCCCCTTGTACGTGTGGAACGTCCTCTCGCTTTAGACTCACTTCAGAGTGATCATCATCTGATGAGTCTGATAGCGAGTGATGTTCTGCGCTACTATACAACGGAGATGACGGAGGTGTGATTTCGTGAACGTCGATTCCAGACTTCCATTGCTGCAAATGTGCATGTGTCTGTACGGTCGGTTGGGCCCCCCACATGGCATTAAATTGTTCAAATTTCCAAATTGCTTCAGGACTCGGTTTATCGCATGATGTGGTGTCAACAGACTCAATTGACTCGCTGTGTCCCATGGCTGGTGGAAGTAAAGTTTTTCCACTGGGTTTATTCAACAGAGCGCGTAATAATGGTGATGACTGCTTCTCTGTATTATTCGCGTTTATTTCGTCGCTTGATTCGATCTCCTCTAGTTCCTCTGGGATTGGAGCGTATGGCAACTCTTCCCATTCGTTGCTGAATACATGACCTCCCGTCATGACTTCGCCTGGTTTTAGTATAACAGTTTTTAAACGTGCTGTTTTTGGTTTTGGCTGAGACAAACACTTTCGAAAACTGTTAATAGAGCTGTTAGTCCAATCTTTGGCGGTTTGAAGATGCTCACATGCTTGTAATAAGATTTGGTCAATTTCAGCGTCGCAAGTGACTCCTTCGAGGATTTCTAACCCTAGAAGTGCCTTTGAAATGTACTCTCGTACTCGAATTTTAGACCTTAGACCCAGTTTAATAGTTTGTCTTAATGAAGTGTTCATGATGCGAAATATTGTGTTTTGAACTTGTAGTGTTGTGAAATTTATAAGTTTCTCAACTTTTAAAAGTAGTAATGAATTTTCTTAAGTGTTGACACGTATTTATATTCACAACATAAGGAAGGGTAATAGGGTAGGAAGGGAACTGGTTATGGGATTTTCTCATCGTCATCCTTGTCCTATTTATTATTGTACAAACATTGATTTCTGGTAAAAGTGGTTTTACTTTTAATTATTTTACAAAAAATACATTGTATACATAATTTACGAGTGTTACATGAACTTGTGTGTGTCTTTATTTTCCCACACTGCGTAGTTTATACTCACACATCATGAGAATTACTATGACAACATAACTGATAAAAAGTTACTGAACTATGTATGTACCTATATTATATAGGTATTACTATTTCCATTAATAAATGTAGGTTCACATGTGGTTCATTATTTCCTTATGGTTTTAACTACCTACCTGCAAATGCGTAGTTAGTATAGTACTACGACTTAAAATAATAATATTGCGTCTTACAATTTACATTGTGAGAATAGTGTAAAGGTACAAAGTGTCCACAATGTTCATTCAACATTTTTACATGTGGTGATTCCGTGACTCCGTGATGATTATGATCAATAATGATGATCAATGATAATCTCTTAAAGTTATATTATGTCAACTGTTATATGATCCTACCATTAAACTTAGTATTATGATACATGATTTCATCAATTATGATGAATGTTATTGTACATAATTATGTGCACTTACAATATTTTCTTAAGCATGATTTTCATGCTCATGTGTAATGTTAAAAGAATGACAAAAATTATAAGTAATGCTATTACTCCCCTTATGATGTATGTTTGGTAGTTGATTCCAGTAAGTGAAAGCCAGCTGAATCCTGGGAAATTGAATGATGTATGTTCCAATGACAAAGCTGTGTGAGTTTTTCGAAGATCCGTATTCCCTAGGTATTCCAACTTACCTGTCACATGCATAGGAATTTTGTTGTGTCCACAAGTCAGTGTACAGTTAACATCAATTTCTGGTTTGTCGAAATTGGCCATAATATTGTGTTTGGTGAATGAAGTGGTAAGTGGTAAAGTTGTGAAGAGTGATGCGCTTGGACATTCAATTACTGCTGTTGTGTTAAGTCCTTTAGACATGGCTTCGATGACTATGCTGCTGAGTCCTTGACATCCGTAACAACCATGCAGTAAGATGAATTCTGCCTTACACGTAACATCCTCCCACCTCTTCTCGATGGTTATGGCTTCGGGTGTGGACAATTGGATCTCTAGTAGAGCACCTTGATCTCTTTCGTAGGTGATCTCGCCGTCTCGTGCTACTAGAACTCCTGTGGCTAGTTTTAGGGGTAGAGTATTGAGCTTCATAACTTCACGTCCATCCAATAATTGGCTATAACAATTGATTCCTTTTTCATCAATTGTTGTTGTCACTAGTCGACGGTCTGCAAAGCAGGTTGGGGCAAGTCTCTGGGACTCGTCCTCACTTTTACACTGTATTTCCCCAACTCGTCCTATTTCGTAATTCACTCGTTTGTTACAAGGGGCAAGTGAATATTGAACACCGTTATATACAAGGCATTCTTCCAGTACTGGTGCGAAAGGAATTGAGGCAGATATGAGTGCCATTTGAATTCCCTCAATGTTTATTGCGTTCCCGGGGAATAATTTAGTGTTTTTTGTGAAATGTGAGTCACCAAGTTGGATGGAAACTTTCAATGCTACTTCGTATTTGTATTCTGGACAATTGAATACTTGAAATGATTCATGATTTACGTTTTCTAACGCAATCCTGTAAAATTCGCAATCTCTAGTCATCGGCCAGTAACACCATGGGAGTCGACGGTTTACACATCCTGACCAACCTAAGTTGGCTGCAGAATGCGCAAATGCTTTAACAGTTTGTTTGACGCTGAATTCACTGCATTTATTGCCGTTGCATTCTTCAGAGGAGAATAAGTTGTAGCACTCGCTCGAAAAGTGACAGCGTACGGACCCACGTGGTATGTAGTAAAGTAGTTCCTTCATGCAGCGTAAAGCTACACTTTTAGTTTCAAGCTTAAGTGTACCAATCAGCTGTTTTTGATGATCAATGATTTTGAAGCATGTTATCTGTCCAATGGGGCTGAGTGCAAGTCGTGAGTTGATTCGAACTTGACACTTAGTATTTCCAGCTGAATCAACTTCACACTCATTCGTGGCTGCCGACATTTCTGCAAAGTTGGAGCAGGCGTTTATTATTCCAATGACCGCAATCAATGTAGCTACGAATAGCAATCCGCTTCTCGAACTAGTTCGTGTCATCCGTCTAGTAGTTGGTGAACTGTATGGATTAGGTGGATTGAAATCTTCTGGCATTTCTAATAGTGGAACACCACTTTCTTCATCTTCTTCAACTATTATATAGGAATCTTGTGAGACAAAATATTGTCAAACAAAATGTTGTAATTATAATTCCTGTGAGTGATAATATGATGAACTGATATTTCGAGTAACATGACACGTTCATCCAACGTTCGACGCAAAAGTGACATTGAATTAACTGGCAAATCGGAATACGACTGCAATGTAGTGTCTTAATAGTTGGTAAATCGTAGTCCTTGAACCAAAGTTCCAGATTTATAGGAGCTGAATTTGATAACATGTTTAAAGTCATATCCACACTGAATTCCTGAGTTTTAGGAATGATTGATACGTAACCAGGATTTTTGGTTAGTTTGACATAAGCTGGGATTCGTCCGGGGGTTGTAATGTAAACCTCATTATTTGTACACACAAAAGTGCAAATCTGACAATACTCTTCATATAAACGATGATGATAGAGTTCTTTCCAGATGCTGGACTTTATCGAGCCCCAACAGTCAGGCGCTGTTTCCCAAACTCCATGATTTGTCATTATTTTGTGAACTGCGTTCAGATTATTGTAGTCACAGATGCAGTCGGAATTCTTCTCATTTCTGCAGTTAAATGTTAAACAGTAAATTCGGTCGCCTGAGCACTCCCCTAGACTGCAATTCCTTCCGGCACAACTTCCTTTACATTTGTATGATGTGATTTCCTTGTGTCTTGCATCTACGAGTAAATGCATTGATGTTATTGGTAACACTTGTCCATCATGAATTGCATTAGGAACTTCTTCGATGAGCTCCATTGTTTTCCCGCATTCTTTCAAGGTGTGCTGTCCTATCGTAAAATATGGAGCACGCATCTTCCTGTTCTTTAAAGCCCGTAAGGGGTGGTTATCTTCCGAATGCTGGATTTCTGGAAATTTTTGACATTCTATTTTGTCCAAATTCATAGCTTTTGACCACGTTTCGCATGGTACTGGAGGAGGTATGCAATGACTCGCATCAGATGCTAACATCCTTCCTTCTTCGTCGCATTTTTCATGTCGTACACAAATGCTACCGTTCCGTTGAATGACTAGCCAGTAGGCTCTACCGACACATGGTGGAACTTCAGCGTGCGTTGGCCAGTCAGTCGACGTACAACATGGGAACCAGTCGTCTAAAAATGGGTTGGGCTCATAGAGAGCTGACACTGTTGTGATCATTAATAGAAGAACTAATGATGTTGAAATTGCTGACGAGAATGACCCAGTTGTTGATGAACTACTTGATCGTGTAGATCCTGTGGGACTCATTGATACTCCCGGTATGAAGAATTGGGAATTTGATGTTGGTGTTGTTTTTATCAAAATTTTATTGTATTTTGTAGAAGCCTGGGGGCCTCGAAAAAGCTTGATAAGGGCCGCTCGATATTGCTCATTAGTAGCAACATAAACAATTAGGTTAATCCATACTGTTGCACATGCCATATTGAGACTTAAGGCGTGGATGTAGTCAGGTACCCATTTCTTATCAGGGTCGATAACGTTGAGAATCATAATGGGTTGAAAGTGAAAGAAGAAACTGGCCACAATTATAAATATCATCCTTGATAATTGTGTTGCTTCTCTCGTATGTCGCAAGCAAAGATTAAGCTGCTTTATTGAGTTTCTGGATTGGCGCACAAACCAGTAGATGTGTCCGTAACAGAAGAGAATGATTGATAGTGGAGCCCATATTCCAAGAATCCAGATGGTAGTTTTCATCTCGCATAATTGTGCATCATGCTGGATTTCTTAATGGAGCCCCGAGTATTCCCCAAATGTTTAAAGCAGGCATTAAAACTGTAGCCATGCTTAATGTCCATACAATAGCAATGGATGCTCTAGTACTGGAATTGTTGAAGACATCTCGATATTTTTGATGATGAACGTCCCTCATAGCATGATCTGCTCCTACAAAATTGGTCCCACAGTCACTGTACATGTCAGTAGGTCTACCACGACGTGCTACAAATCTGTGGAACGCTAGTAAAAATCCTTCTTGTGACATGGAAGTCACAATTTCGATGTGTATGGCTCTTGTGGCCATACAGGTAAATATTGCTAACCAGCTCTTGTATTTACCTCCTTTTCCTGTAAAGTTCTTAAGTTCGTATGGACCCGCAAAGTTCATTGCTGTTTGAAGGAAGGGGCGACAAAAATTAAATCGAGCGCTAGGTAGCTGACCCATCAGTTGCTGATTAGGTTTCGCTGAGTATCGATGACAAAGTAAGCATTTGTCAATAACCGACTTGATAGTTTTTGTCGCGTTAACAATCCAATATTTTTTCCGAATGTAATTGTTCACAGTGCACAGTGCGCAGTGGAAAATTGCAATTGTTGCAATTTTCCTCAGTCGAAAATTAAGTAGCTGATCATGAAGATCTCTCTGGATAGTTGGGCCTGGCGGCAGTAAATCGTTAAGACTTTTCCCGGATGAGCTTTTGGCGGAAGCGTCAAATACTATCCGCAGCTTGGTGGTAGTACTGTCCTTCAGTACATAGTGGTGTGGAATATAATAAGAGGGTCGGTTATTAATTTCCCGTGCAAGGACTAATTCCATTTGACCGAGTTTGATGTAATCTTCTAACTGGTCATCATATTCCTTCTTGTTTTTCTTATCGAGCTGTAGTTTTTTCTCGATAGAGTACCACCTACGCGTAGCCATTTGTAATGACAGTCCTAAAGCGGTAGGAGGTTCCACGAAGGGCCATCGTATCTGATATTGCCCGTTTGCCAACCGAACTGTGTTGGCCTCATAATGTTTCTCACATTGGAGCTCAGATTCGCTAATTGGTTTCCGAGTGGGAACTTCCTCAATTTCCCAAAACTTTTTCATGTGGAATGGAGTTTGCGGCGCCTCGGGCCTAGGGGTCACTGTGCAGACGACATTTTCGTCGCTAAGACTACCCATTACAATGTATCCAAGGGACGTTAAGATCGCGCTTGGTTGGCCTAGCTGACCTTCAATCTTGTTGAAATCCTTAGAATTTAGGATTCGATCAAATACTGCAGTGCTGAGCAGTATGTCTACTGGAGCGGGAAGATGATACTTGGGATCAGCTAATTGAATTCCCTGTAAGTGTGTCCATTTTTCCTTTGGAAGGCGTGAAAATGGAACCTCAGTTGTGATGTCTGTCAAGATGTGAGCAGACACTGTTATGATCACTGATGGATCGTATTTGGACCTCAGTCAGAACAAAGTATGTCCGCGGCTTCGTATTGAATCACCGCCGGCGACAATAAAGTTTCTCTGGTCCCCAATAATTGGCAGACCGATTTTCTATACTGATTCCTCAGTAATGAATGAATTTTGCGCTCCAGTGTCTAAGAGAGCACGGGCGCTCGATTCACGTTTACCGTCTGTTGTTTGAATGTCAACCACTACGGTCGGTGTTACCGTTATAGTACACTGCTGGATCTTTTAGCGCAAGTTGAACTCTGATGTTTATTAGATAAACAATTGAAACAGAGTGTCATACTCTGGACAAATGCCTGTCTGTCCTTAGTTGACAGATCAAGGTATTTCTGTATCTGTGCAACGCATGTTCCTTAGAACTACACATGTAACAAGGAAAGCTAGGTACTGTCGACCGCTTTCCGTATGAGGATTTGGAACCCTTGTTCGGTTTCCTTGATGAAGGACTATTGCTTCGATTATGCTGTGGCTTATGATTTGGAGATTTGGATCTCTTCTTGGTAAATTTCTTGTGTTTACCAGATCCAGTGCTCGATTGTGAGCCTCCACTAGTGTATCCGTCAGATGAGGCTGATGTTACATTAGATGCGAACATCACCTTCGACGGTCTTAAGTCCTTTCGTTTTTTGTCATAATTAAACGATTGACCTGTGTTGACTGGCTTCACGTCAGCAGTCATTCCTAAATTCTTCGCATCTTCCTCAAGTATTTTTATAGTTTCAGCAAATGTTGGAAATTTGTTTACCTCTAGTTTTTTATAAAACTCTTCTTGAGTTTTGGAATCCATTTCGCCGAATAGGTTGAACACATAAATTGCGTCCTTCTCCGTAGTTTGTCCCAACTGACACTGAGGCAGTTGAGCATATGCCGCCTTATACCTGCTAGTCACAGACATAATTCCTAATCCTGTCCTACGCATTAAAGGCTTTTTGTCAATAAAAATTGCCCTTAATGTGGTATCAACCAAATTCCTTGGGGAATCAAATTGGTCGCACAGTATATCCCAAGCTACTTTATAATTTCCCGAAGTAACAGTCAGGTCCTTCAGGTAGTTTTTACCATGCCCATCCTTAAGTGCTTGTATCAGAAGACGTAATTTTTCAACGTCATTGAATGCGCGAGATGAATTAACCAAAGATACAAATGAACTTTTGAATTGTTGCCAATCACTGATCACTCCTTCAAACGGAGGAATGCTTAGTTTTGGTGGTTTAAGGCCAGTAAGCTCAACTGACGGATCAACAATTTTTTGCAGATCCCTGAACTTGTTCCTAACTACATTTCATTTATCATGCGCTTCTGTATATAATTTCAAAGCCTCTGTTTGGTCAAACCCTACATCTGCGTCATCAGTACCGACCACAAAATACAAGTAAGCATCCTTTAGAAGCTGCGCTTCCATTTTTGCTATGCTCTTAATGTCATCGATAGCTAATTCCACTTGAGTAGGTGTTAATTGAGCAGCAGGAAGATGTTTTGCATGTAATGCTTCAAAACCTACACATTTGGCGTTTAGAAATGCTAATTCGTTGACAAAGTTCTCTGTTACGGAAGGCATGGTTGACACTGTACTTGGTTTTTTAGTACTACCTGATGAGGATGTTGTTGTGGTTGATGAAGCAGTACTGGTTGTCCCAGTAGCTGAACTAACTGTGAGTGTAACTCTGGATGCTGTGCTAACTGCTACTGAAATAGGAGTTGGACTACTTGAACCAGTTGCTGACACTGGGCTGGCTTATCTTGAGCTAGCTTGACTGTTACTAGAACTACTAGATAATATGAAAGATGCTTGAGATACAGACCTAGAAGATGGAGATGCAGGTCTATAAGATGGAGCTGCACCTGAACTAGGTTCGGGTGATGTTGGTTGGGTTACTACTGGCTGGTTGCCAGCTGGAGTAGGTGACGGACTTGGAGAATGAAACTCTTCGTTGTCACTATCTTTCTTATCAACCTTTGGAGATGCCCAATTCTTAAAGAATTGTTTTGTTCTTGTAGTGTAGGACTGACCTAGTGATGAACCTTGTTGTTGTGAAAATGTCGAAGGACCAGGACTTGATGGACCAGGATTGGCTGGACCAGGAATTGATGAGTCAGACGCTTGTCTTCGTTTAACTCGTTGCTTTCTAGCTTCTCTTTCAGGATCACTACCCCAGGTGACTTCTGGAGCACTTCCTTGAGCTCTTGTTCTTGGTGGGGTAGGAACTTTTTTAGGTGAGGACTCTTGGTCGCTCATTCACTATTTGTTTCTCACTGATTGAGAAATTGTCTTGAATACACGTTGTTTACACTGTTCACATTGATATCTGCTTGACTCTACGAGATTAACTTACTACCTGACTCCTTGAATGCCTGAGTTTTACTTACTGCTTGATTCCTGAGTGCTTGAACTAGTTGTACTGTTTGATTCGTTGAATGCCTGAGTTTAACTTACTGCCTGACTCTTTGAATGCTTGTGATTTTACTTACTGCCTGACTTATGAGTGCCTGAGCTTATTTTGCTGCTTGACTCTAAGAGTGCCTGAGGTATTTTAATTAAATTGTCTGTGTATACCGTTGACTTAAAGAAATGCTTAGGTATTTTTTGCACAATCTTTGCTAGAGCTTATAGGCAATTTTGCCTCAACGTTATCAAATCGTTGCTATGATAAACGTCGGATTTGGCGTTTCTGTTAAGAGTAGGGCAAACTTATGTGTCGTGAAATTTCAAGAACTTCCGAATTTAGTTTCAGTGATTGACTGAAGTCTAGGGCAAGTAATTGAAAAGTTGACTTAACAGTTTCCGTTTATTTCTTAACCAATTGCTATTTACTAAAATGCCACTGAAGTCAGGGTAAAATCGATCATTAATCGCAAAATCTCAACGCTTCCGAGTATAGGTTCAATCTTTCGACTGAAGTCTGGGGCAAGCACTAAAAAATGGACTTGATCGTTTTACAAATAAAATCAGTGAAAATAATAGTAATGAATGATTACCGACTTATGCTGAAAGAATAAGATCTTTGAAGCTTGAAAATTCCTATGTTTCTGCAAAGAAGTGTTTTTTGGTCCTTCTTTTGTTAGGCTGTTGCTAACAAAGTCTCGCGGGCGCGAGGAAAAACGCAAAAAAACGAAAAATACTACCGCGGTTCGATTCGATTATTCGAGAGACAATAATGTTATGCTATGAGTGCAATTAACAATAACTGTAATATACTAACTTGAGTATAAGTTCCTCGGTACGGAAGTAATACTTTATGATTTTATGCTGAATAAAATAAGTGAAGTTAACGCTTGAAAGGTTGGATTTTAACTTAAGTCTATTTTTCGTAAAGGTACATATATTTATAAGATTTCATTATATTACATACGTTTACTTGCTGACGCAAGTGTTACACTAAGTGCGCTAAAATTGTGTTTTTAAGGTGTAAAACACGAATATTCAGAATGGTTATGTTTACGTTTAAAATAATTTTAAGCCTACGTTATGTAAAATTTATCCTGAATGTATCCAAAGATAGATACTTATAGACCTAGCCTTGTGTGAGATCTATGGATAAATTAGACAGGAATGAAGAGACCGCAACGGATAAAAGTCTCTTAGTGTAATGCTAAGTTTGATGAGTCTAAATGTGTATAAAGGATATAAGGACTGTAAATACCGCGGCCGGATAATTTGGACAAGAGCTTTTATTTCAATAGTGTT
>JAQFYB010002489.1:0-24207 GCA_034694085.1 Pogonognathellus longicornis
AAATTTTGAAAACGTCTAATGTCTAATTCACACCCTGAAGCTTTTTTCCTCCTCTTTCAGAATATAAAATCCGTTTGTGTCAATTTTGCACTGAGCAAGCTTATTGATCGCTTTTAAACCGGTATACTAGTCCTTAATGTTAGTAAATAAAATTAGGAAATGGGTAACTCAATTACTCAATTAGTATCAATATAGAATTGTAGTTGATTCAATTCAGACTCTTTTTTTTGCACAATAGGGTTATATGCATAGAGATAATAAACACATTTGCATGTAAATATACACTGTAGGTTTAATACAGGGGAAAGAGCATAAAATATGAATCATAAATATGTACCTACCTGGTTGGTGAGGTGATCGGCAAAATCCGATTTTCAACATTATCAGGTGTCGGAGAAAATCCAACTTATAACATTGTTAGAAGCAGGGAAATATCCACGAAGGGTGCTGAGGGTGTTTAAACGGCTCCCAGTTATTAATGTTATCTTCTTGAATAAATTGAGAATATTTCGACAAAAAATTGCAAAAATCTGAAAAGTATCTCGCTAAGAGCGATTTTAATATTAGAATACTGCCCCACTGAAATCGATTTCTGTATACTATGCGCGATAATTATCTTTTATAATGAAATTGTGATGTTTGTTCCCTGGCTGGAATGATTTGCCTTGGTAAGGGTATATTATTATTGGCATGTGTTCCATGGAGCACATGGCGAAAATTCATAGGCATATTATGAATGCGTATTAAAGAGTGTAGAATAGAAAGTATCATTGAAATTGAATTATACATTTCTGAGGCAAAATGAGATAATGGATTTCATCAAATGTACTATGTATTTTATTGACTCTTCGTATCGTAACTCAACCGGCTATGCATATACCGTACTTTAATAACCCTAACCTAAACTGAAACCAATTTAACTAATACAATCCTAATATTACGTGACCTCGGTGGCGTATTTAGGGGGCATTAGGTTACTGAAGCCCACTTCCAAATTTTTAGATTGTGCTAGATATAATTATATCTCTCCCAAAATTTGCTAAAGCCTAACTCCGCCCGGGTTCCAAATAAGTGACTTGGGTACGCCCTGAGCGACCTATAAAATATATTGTAAATCAAATTAAAGCCGAGCATTTGTCACGTAATACAGATATTTTTAAATAATACAAACTTAAAAAAACTTCCCCGATTTTTATATCCCTACGCTGTACTGTAAGGTACCCAACGCAGTCACCAATGGGATTGTTCTACACGCCCAACTTGAAGTAATGAATCTTGTAAATACCTAATACAAAGTTTTGGTTTTAGTGTTGCTATCATTCAATATTTGGCTGAAAAATACGGAAAAGATGACACTTTTTACCCAAAAAGTGATCTCGTGGCCAGATCCGTTATTCATCACAGACTGGCGTTTTATTTATCAACTTATTATCGCCGTGTTCATGATTATATGGTAACATTGAATACACCTCTACTTCTTATTTTCATTTTACAAAGTAAATATATTACGAGTAGTATTTTTTATACATGCGAAATTAAGGTAGTTACTAAGTAACTACAATCTATTAACATTTAGTAATAGTTACTCTGATGCGAAATTTATTTATTCTGATTAACTTTAACGATAACCAATTAAAAAAAATTGCAATGCAAATCTGAATTACTAATCCATTTTTATCCAAGATACTTCCAATGGATTATGCAGGCTATGAGCGCACGGAAGAAAAATTGAACAAAACGAATCATGCATTGAAAGTTTTTAATGAAATCATCGGTCGCCAGAACACAAATTACGTGGCTGGAGGTAAAAAATATTATCACTTTCGGTGTACTTCCAGAGTACTGTACAATTGAAAAATTGTAATTATGGAAATGACTTTCGCCAATAGTTGTGTACACGTACTAATTATGTAAGTTCTTAAAACTCATGGAATTCTCATTGTGTTAAGATAATCTCACGATCGCTGATTTACCTCTCGTGATGGGAACATCGGCACTGAAAGCGATGGATTTTGATTTCAAGCCGTTTCCTAATGTTGAAAATTGGTTTACATCTTTCCAACGGAATCAACCAGAGTTGTGGGCTGTGGCCGAAGAGGGTTTGAAAGGTCTGACCTACTACAACAAAAACCCAAGGGATCTTACATCCCTTAAGCATTGGTACCACATCACACAAAAGAAATGAGTAATTGTAATATTCACGTCTCTTATTTCGGTTACAATGCTCTCTGAATTAATGTTGGCTTAGGACGATACAACTTACAACTGAAACACATTATATTCAACGACCATGATTTCATTCTCTCTAACTCTAACGTCTAACCTAAACTAATTATTTAACACACAATTATACCATATTTTACCTTAAAAACATCCATTATTATTCTAATGAATTAGGCCAAATAAATAAGCACCTTATATCTATATTATACTTATGAATTACATATGTGAATATCAATCCATTTTTTATTTTTTCCATATTTTAATTTATTGTAATCCTATACAGCCTGTATAATATATGCCTGCTTTGGTGATTGATAGAATTTAGCAGTCTTTTTTGTCCACATCTTAATTTTTTGTTTTTAAGTAATTAATCATTAGCAATTAGTAAAACTAACTCACTACAAAATGTGTACCATTTTTTAACATATTGTAAAACTCTGCACAATTCAAATAAATCATAGATCGCAAAAAAATGCGTTTCATTTTATTGCTACAGTCCTTATTTTGTCAAATATACATTTAGATTAGCACTGGTTTTAACATGATTTATTATTACAGGAAGTTGTCAGTCTCAAGCTGCATTTTTAAATTAATACAAAACTAGTTAGCACATTAATTCCTCATTTACATACAATATATGTATACTATATTTTGCAAACTATAGTTAGAATGTACTATCTTCAACATTAATATAATAGTGCCCTTGTAATTATACAAGGTAGTCTCCTAGTTCTACCTTTAATTTTTATATAATTTTCTACTGATCTGCTACCATACAAATGTCGCGATAATTTTTAATCATATTCACAGTCTTGTATTTCACTGGCAACTATTGATTTCTCATACCGGTTTCTTTTAGAGTTATTGCTTGTTGAAGTTGATGGCGTTGAAGAGGAAGAAGGTAACCTGATATCATCTGAGCAGACTACAACAGCATCATGTACAGTGGGATAAAAATTGGAACCCCCAATGTGTTCAATAAACCCGCACTTACTCATGGTTTCAAGTAGTTGAGAGCTACAACCACATATGAATATTTTAATATTATGGTTTAGGTATTTTGTCGTCGCATATGAAATATTTTTAACTGCTTCGATGTCTATTGTACTTATTCCCGACAAATCCAAAATAAGGTATGACAACTGCAAGAAAAGAAATTGTTGGTTATAGTCGTTATATCGGTTGCATTTTTAAGTTATACTAACAACATAAGATTTGCAGTGTACATTAGCTGTTAGTACCATTGGTTGATTTGTATGATAATCCAAATTGTCTTCTGTAGATATATTGTGATTTATCTTTTCTTTGGAAGCCGTTTTTCTAAGCAAGCCATAAGGGAACATTTTATACCGCTTCAAAAGGTTCAGGCTCATCTATTTTGTCATTCAAAAGAATCATTATATTATTAATTTTTGACTTTTAATAATAAACTTTACAAAAATAGGCATGGACAATACCAAGTGATTTACAATTAAATATTACAAAAACTTACAGATTCAGTTAACACTAATTCGCCGGAAAATGGAACGATTGTAGTTAATTCCAAGACAAATTTTTCAACCGTGGCAAAATTAAGACTGCCCGTATATCTGACTATACGAATACCCGGTAACTCTTTTGCCTAGATCAATACTCTCACTTTTAGAATCTAAAAAATTCCATGACAGAAAATTTTATGGAAATGACAGGTAAATTGTACTTACCAAAACGGAAGATCTGATATCAACATAAACATCTGTATTATCATATGACCCCAAAACACACATGAGGGGCTTGTTTGATCTCCATATTAGCAATGTAATGGAAAATATAACTCCGATTCCAAGTCCATATTCAATATCAAGAATTATAGTGCCACAGAATGTAATTATCCATATCATGCCATTCAAATAAGATAACCGCCAGACATGTGGCAAATCAAGAATTTGAGCCATCATCCCTTTGAGAGCAACAACTATCATCGAAGATAGAATACACTGCCAAAAAATGATCAATTATTAATTCCTACACTGCAGTTTTTAATTTTCTGTCTTAATCTTGTATTAAAAGTAAACACATCACACTTACGCTTGGCAGAGTTTGGAAAAAGGGTCCGATCCATAGAAGAACAGCTACAAGTATCAGACATGAAAAAAGTCCGGCTAGTTGAGTGCGTCCACCAACCTGATCTTGAATCAAACTCCTAGACAAAGATGCAGAAACCGGAGCACAGCTGAAGCAACTCCCGACAATATTACTAGCTCCCTGGCAAATATTAATTCACATGAAGCTCTTCACTTGAGGATACTTTAATTGTTATGCTGTTTATTGCTGATTGAATATAATATTCCTTACATTTGCTAATAACTCTTGGTTTGGTTCGATGGAATAGTCATGTTTTACAGCAAAAATTTTAGCCATCGATACAGAGATGACATAGGCAACGACAGCTATTAGAATGCTATCCATAACTAAATCAGGAAAAATTTCCACTGGAGGAAGTACAGGAATTGGCATACTAATGAAGCAAATAATAAACAAAAACACTTTAAGATTGTATCATTGTCATTGCGATAAGGTTCCAATGGCTATTCATTTTTCTAAATTATTTTGAATTAAAAATATAATTAGTAATAATGATTCTAACCCAGTGGGAATATGGTCTATAATTGCGATTCCATACGTGTCTTTGAAGTCCCAATAAACCGATATAGTTGTTCCTATAACAATTGTAATCAACTCAACTGGAAGAGGAAATCTACAAAATTTGCCTAGTAAAGGCTTCATGATTGAATACGTAACATTTGATTAATGCAATATTTTTAACCATGCTTGTATATCATTGTGTAAACTCATCAGATTTTTAAAAGACGGCATACCTTTAGTAATTCATTGTATATCAAAAGAGAAATAATTGTAACGGTGGACAGAATAAGGGCAGTAATATTCAAATGCTTCAAATTTTTTCCAATATCATACCACATCTAAAGAAGAAAAATGTGTTTAATGTTTTATCCCTTCATTACTTAAAGATATACATGTATTCTCCTACCAAGGGTACTTTGAAAATTCCGTCCCGACCGGTAACTGGAATGCCAAGTAAACTTTTTAACTGCGAAGTCAATACATGGAAAGCCGCCCCAGTGGTAAATCCATTAACAAGTTCAGCAGAAAGGAGAACAGTTAAAAATCCCATACGAAGTATACCCATAATTACCTGCCATGTTTAAAAAAATCCTTTAGAACGTAAGCCTTTCAAGTTTTTAGATTTATGGTCTTACAAATCGTTTCTGTTTCATTGAATTATGAAATGTACCTGACAAATTCCAACCGTAAAACTGATGGCTGTAGCAATTTGTACAAGGTTATACTTGAAATATTGATCATATCCTGAAAGGCTGCTGAAATCCATTGTTAAAATACCAGGAACTCGTGTAATGTTTCTGCCTAGATGATCCGCGGGATAATCTCCCAACTTTTCAAGGGCAACCTTGCCCGTCATCAAACATATCACAGCAAATGTTCCTTAAAATAAATACACAATGTAGTATTATAGGTGTCTTTAAAACTGTATGCTATATTAGCACGGCATATATAGCACTTTCAAGAATTATTTTAAGTAAGAACTATTGATTTACCTATGGATATATGTCTCGATGTTCCCAGAAGTGAATAAATTATAACTGGGAAAAATCCCATGTATATTCCTATTATCGGGGGGAGGTTGGCAAGTTGAGCATAAGCCATACCTGTAAAATATGAAAATATACCTCCATAATTTTTCAGAAATTAAACATCCTTTTAATAGTAATGTCATTTTAATGTTTAATTGAAGAAGAAATAATTAAAAAGTATAACCTTGAGGGATGTGCATTACAGCAACAGTAAAACCGGCCATGAGATCAAATGTTATGTCCTGCTTCCAGTTATAGTTCGGGAGCCAATTCAATATTGGAAAGATGGACAATAGCAATTTTAGGGGATTGCATTTACATTTATTTCTCAGATTTGTAAGAACTGAAGAACGCCTGAGGTTCTCTGTAATTAATTAGGATACAGTTGTTATAATAAATCACCAAAAGAATAAGTAATCATTTGAACTGATTTGAATGCCCTAACCCATTTTTCCACTGCTTCTTGACCTCATGAACCACCACGTTCACAGTCACAAGAAAAGTGGCCTTAACTTTTTTGCCGTAGGAATACCTTACACATAATGCTTAATGTCCCTGACACGGGAAAACTCGGAAGTCTTGAGTATTCATGAAAATATATAGTACAACAAAGTCAGTCATATAGCTAGTATTTTACAGATTTACAAGAAAACTGAAATAATGAGAAAAATTACCATGAAATGACTCGAAATCCATATGTGTCGGTGCTGTAGCTCCTTCAAAAGGAACACGAGGATTGGTGCCATACAAATACACATTACTTATAACTTTGCGATTTACGACGACTTTTTTGGCGTAATTTTTATCCGCTTTATATGGATCTTCATTTTTACGAGAACTGTAATAATCATCTTCTTCTAAAAGTTTACACTCAAGCGATTCAACAAAATCAATGTAGCCGTCTTGTTCCTCGTCTTCTTCTTCGTCTTCGTCTTCAAACTGATTTGGTAGCAAATTTCTTGGCGTTCTGTAGACGATTTCAAGAAAATTAGACTAAATTTAAAATCTTATAATAACTTTGTATTACTCAGTGGTACAAAGACTTCGCAAAATTTTTATTTTATAATTGCAGCAGTTGAAGGAGAATACGGACCCAAGATACAAATTTTACTTTGACTGCAAAGTGTATGTAATATTAGGAAGAGCTATACAGAAACCTAAACGACCTTTGTGATCAAATTAACCAACATACATACGTAAGAGAACGTCTATTATTAGACTCATCAGTTCTTCTTTCCCACAATATCCTATATTTACCACATACAACGCAATTAGTTTTAAAAACATGAAAAAAATGCGTTACTCAATACGAAAAGGAAACCTAATAATAAACTGTAATAACATGTAAGTGATATGCGTATTTAAAAATATGATACTCATATAATTATTCCACGACATAAGCAATTTGTTAGTGTTTATAACTAAAATGACAGCATCAATATCTCAGAGTGCTGAGAATTCTCAATTATATTGATAACTAAAAATATTTTGATTAGCTTTTAGTAAACATCTGTCAATATATTTTTAACCATGCAATGTAAACTTTAAGCAGATATGAAATGTTTGCTGTCTTGTGAAAAAAGTTGCGAAAATGAGCACATAATATATACTTCATGTTTGGAGTTTGCCACCCCACCCCCCGAAACCAAATTCTGGCTACTCCTATGTGTTAGAAAGTATTGGTGAACATTGTACTAATTGATTACGGTGATAGAAACAAAGGAATCTGTGAAGCAGCACTACTTATTTTGAGACTCTTAACATCTTTTAAATATTGTATAGCGATTGCGGACAGCGCAGCGGAGTCAAGTAACATTGAGCTACATAGGTAGTTTATTGGCTATGTATTGCAACAATGACGAAACGATTTTACTATCTACCTTTCACATTCACATTAATTATTTGTAAGCATTTTACTATTCAGTCACACACATAGCAGAAAATTATACTTCAATAAGTAACACGTTTCAAACAGATCATTTTTATCTTGTACGCTATTTAAATGTCATTTGTGGTTGCGACACTTCCCATAAGCAACAGTTATAGATTAACTATATACATTTTTATGCTATAATAGCATAAAATATTTATACCTGAAAGTCTCTTTTGCTATACTATAACAGCTATAGTAGCAAAAGAGAAATTCAGGTATAAAACTCTAATTCTCGTCATGCAGTTTTCGTTAGTGATAGTGATGGATGGTACGTACTATGTTTGCCTTTTTATCAAAACTATAGATGCTAGATGTACTTTAATTAAATAGAAAGCTATACTATAAATGTAATATCTAGGTGGGTGTAACGAATTTAAGAGTATAAGGAATCATATAATATTAATATAATACATATAGTATTTAGTAAAGCGAAGAAAACTTGTGTTTAAAGCTAATAATATTACTATGTCTAAGAATACCAGGCATGAAAAAAATTAGGAATCGGGGAATTGGATTCCCTAGGAAATTTGTGGAATACCCCACGCCCCGAAAGGGGCGGGGTAAAACTTAGGAAATCGAGAAAATTACCCCCGAGAGGGGACGGGGTAAATCACCCCCGCGAGTGTAGACGAGAAATTTTAATTCTCGCCTACAATTTTTTTCGTATGGTGTGTTGTATTTATTTGAAACTCACAGATTTGGGAAATTTAATTCTTTTGATATTTAATTTAAATTAACCCTGCGGCTTGGAATTCCAAAAATTGAAACCTAATATGTGTGCTTGAGTTCGAAATTTAGTCATCCCGTCCGTCAGGGATCCCGAAAAGTCGCTACAGCACTACCGGCGGTAGCGAGTGACGTAGGTGAGGGAGGAGCCAAGGCCATGCCTTACTAACCATACAAAAAGTTCCAGATAGATAGCCACGCCCTCCCATCTACTTAAATTGACAAAGTGTATGCCCCGACTCAAAACTTGGAAATCGGTCTTTGTCTCGCCCTCAAAACCTGGGAGGGGCCCCTAACTTTACCCTCAAAACTTGGAAGGCGACCCTAGCTTTACCCCCAAAACTTGGAAGTGGCCCCTGGCTTTACCCCCAAAACTTCGAAATCAGTGTTGGCCCCGCCCACAAAACTTGGAAATTGGTCTTTGTCTCGCCCCCAAAACGTTGGGAGGGGCTCCTAACTTTACCCACGAAACTTGGAAGGCGCCACTAGCTTTACCCCCAAAACTTGGAAGTGGCCCCTGGCTTTACCCCCAAAATCCAGGTTTAAACCCCACCCCCGTTTTTACCCCTAGTATCCTGATTTCCACCCCCACCCCACCCCACCCCCAAAACTTGGAAATTGGTCTTGACCTCGCCCCAAAACTTGGAAATCGGACTTGGCTCCGCCCATGGGGCGGAGCTCGGTTCATTCCTGAAATAGACTATACCAACGGGAGTAAATTGTATAATAACATAAAAGTATAAATCAACTTACTTTTCTTTTGTAGAAGGATACGAACTGGAAAATATGCTGGAGAACAATGAAGATGGAATGAAGGGTATGGGGCAAACGAGTGCTTGCAGCTGTACCTGGATTTGCATAAATTCATCCATTTCTCCATCAACCAACTCGTCATCATAGCCATCATTTGCTTCCATGAGAGCAACTTTCTCTGCCAACTAATTCGAAAGACACTCAAATCGTTCGTTTAAACCAATGAAAGCTTTTGGCTTTCAGCTTTGAAAACTTGGCAACTTTGATACAATTTAATTAGTTGTTCTACTCCACAAATGCAGCGGTATAGCCTTTTAAAACATTCGTTTTTAAAGAACGTATTTCAAATTAAAAGTGTTCATTTAGTTAATAACTACGGTTTAATATCACAGGTGCACACGTTCCATATTAAGATAAACACTAGTTTGTTGAAATAAAATTTTGTACACATTGCATGAAGTCGAAAGTCATTCATAAAGTACTTCTTCACACTAGACTTGAATTGTGCTTCTCAAATTCTCAATATAGTTGTAGTTCTTATGAAATGATTGTCCCAGTCTCAGTGTACTAAGTGTACTTCTTAAATGTTTGAGAATAATATTTTAAATTGTGTATGAAGAGCACCAAGTTATTAGTCTGCTGATTTTAATTAGTATATAATTAATATATTGCTGTTTTCGTAGCACTGTTAAAATGTTAAAAACGCGAGTTTATAATTTCACCTCTTAATCTGAGTGTTGCACCTTTAATACCTTGAATAGAATTAAAAGTCACAGAAATAAGAGGAAGTTGATATAAACATTAGTGTTTGGCAGGCAAAAGATTTCTTTATTCCGTTAAAGTGAGATTTTCAACAAGAACTGCTTGCACTCCAACAATGCAACGCATAAACCAGTCTGTATCTCTATAGTGTCCGACAGAGTGAGTATGAGCTAATCATCATGTTATCACCAAGAGATGTGCAGAATCAACATCCATGTAATCCATGCAATCCTGTCTTGAGACAATGATTTGTTCATCCACAAATAATTGACAGTCACAGTGACTCGACTGCGACAGTGATTGAATCGACTGCGGCGCATAAGGGGGTCATTTTATATTATAGTATAGAATGTACAATCTCTGAGGTTGGATGTATTATATACGTTGACAAAGCTAATATTAATAAGGAAAAATAATATTGTCAATAATTATGAATGATCATTGATAATTCATATAACTGATAACTTGCACAAGAAGTAAACAAGAGTTGCACATAGCTAATAGTAACTGCGGATAATACATATAGTTAGTCATACTATCAACTATGTACTACGAAGTAATCGGTCACTCAAATAAACCAGAAACGATAAAGATTAAGTATACGATAGGAAAAAACCTTAACCAACTATTTATACAATTTTATGAGGTCACACCATAACCAACAACGGAATAATATTTATCCTTCGATTTACTCAAACCAAACAGAAACAAGAAGTAACCAGAGAGAACCAGAAGGCCATGTAAAAACCAACAAGATTAAAGATTTGTGTTAAAGTAGTGTGTTACATACAGTAAGTAAGAAGCTTATACGTAAAGATTTTTCTAAAAAAGGTGTCATTACGTACAGTCTACAAACTAGTCCCTTATTTTTGGCGACTTCATCCGATAAATTTTCCCCTGGAATGTTTTTGGTAATAATTATGGTTTTGTTTCCCGCGGTTTGGTTCTGGAGATAAGTGAACGAGACAGAATTTTGCCTGATACAGATATTCCAACGGTTTTCACGCACAAAACAAATTGTGGAAAAAGCCCAGCCAAACTTTTATAGGTCCATGCAGCTTTATTCATTATTTATTCGATCAGCTTCTACTTCTAGGTCTCGGAATCATACAAACGTATTAGTTTTAAGGGGCAACGCTCAACAAACACACACACACAAAACAACTTACTACCCTATAAAGACATTATAAGGGATTATTTGGGAAAGTTTTTATTGGTCTGATAATTTATTAAATAAAATTAATAAATTTAATTACAGGAAATATTAATGCGTTAGTGATAATCCAATAAAATGGGAAGTTGGTAGCTTCAATTCGTACAGAATTTTTATGTAATTAATTTATTGAAATTAATTAATGGATTGAATATTATGGTAAAAATGGGGAGACACGAAATTGAAAACAAAAGAAGAACTTAATATTTATTCATGAATAACTGTAATTGTAATACACAGTGCTCAAATGATTCCTCTGTTGGTTGTTGGTTAGGTACATGCTTTTCTCGGCATAATTTGAATGTTGATAAGGCGAAAAATAAATAACCATACAGCAGAGTTTACACACAGAGAATATTAATGTTCAGTGTGTGCAACATTATCTAACTATATGTAGTATAGATTTGTATATACATCGTCAAATGTAAATCTGAACAATCTAATTTGGAACATCCTCTATACACTATGTATACACTTTACGCTGGATATGAATGCACCATTTTGAACCCGACATTGACTGATAGAGCAGTGACAGTCATCGAAAAGTTGTGGCTTACCTGATTAATTATTATAATACATTTACAACATACACATATGCATGTATCCAATTATTGACTCGTCAGTATTTCATATTACCTCGTAATATTATACCAACTAAATCATGCTAAGTGCTATTCAGGCATACAGAAAATGTTTTGTTGCCCGATAGCAGGATTTTTTCGGCCTGCCCGTTCCGGTCAGGTCTCATGCTGCCCTTCTCGATAACCGGCGCTAAAACGACCAAACTGCAGGGAAGCTGCGCTACCGCGACAAAACTGCCCGGTAGCGGCGCTACCGCCACCAAAGTGCCCGGTAACTGCGCTAGCGAGGCAAAACTGACCGGTATCAGCCAATGTATCCTAGAAAAGGTGACCCAAGGGGTGTTGTATAAAAAATTAGTATTCCAATAAAAAGGATTTACGTCCATTTTTTCACAAATCAAGCAAGCGGAAATGCAATGTAATAATTTATTGGTACAGTAAATGCGCCTAGACATTAAATCATTTTACTGTCCCACCATCACATTTGGGGCTAGTCGGTACACTTTTCCCTACACTTTTACATGGGGACAGTGTTATCGAACAACAGCCTTTTAAGTTTTTCTAAAATACACGGCCTCTTTAGAGTTTATTAAGAAAAAATCCGACTGAAGTACTCTTAAGAGCTCGTATCGGTTCTTCTGCTCGGGCAGGCACATATTTAGTACTTTTGGCATGTTATATACCTATTCGGAAGATTTTGAATTGATGTGACATGTCTCACACAAATATTAGCTGTCGCAAAACAGATTTTATTGCGATTTGCTGGAAAAATGGTCAAATTGGATGGATTTAGAGCTGTTTCGAGTTATTTACGGTAGAAATCATTTTTCATGGCCCAGCCGTTTTAAGCGTACAATGCTGGACGAAAGATATTTAGGATATTGTGATTAAAAAGCAGAATAAATTATGTGATTTGCTGCAAAGAGATTCAGATTTGAAAAATTACCCATGTTTTTAACATTACAAAAACATTTACAAAAATGCTATCTTACTGCTAATAAAAACCTTGTTTTTAAAACATTTTTTGCCACATTTTGCGACTAGTTTATGTAGGTACAAGTTTCCCCATATTTTGTACATGTAAGTCTGATAATAACTCATGCATACATATAAAATTTAATATAATATATACATTTCTTTATATTTTATATAATTATATTAGTTACTGCGTTTTCTCTATTCCATGAAGCGTGATACTGGACTTACATTTAGTAAAGTTTTGTGAAATGAAAATCAATACCAAGTAAGAGATAACACAAAAATAACATTATCAGTAAATGAGATGGAGGAAATTATATAAGGTTCGCCCTCGCCGAGTGAGGTGAGGACAATAAGTAAATGTAGACATGAGTAGGCTAGAGCTAGAATATTGATGAACAATGATGATGCGATTAAAGAATTCTCCATACTGTCTGTCGTGAATATTCCGTCATTCATTTAATTTTTTGGGATTTTAATAATAAGAACTAGTAGCAGTTGCACCATAAATCCACAAAAAATTCAAAATCAATAGCTCTGTGACAATAAATGTTAATTTTGAACTAAATTTTCGTCAGTTACAATATTCGAGCACTAACTTTTTTAATTTGATTACGATTCCCTATGAGATTCCTCATGAATGAGCATTTCAAATATTTGCCATTATATTATGTAGAATTTACCGATAATTTTTTAAGTTGGTTATAAATCAATCTATTTACGTCATTCAACGCATATAATACCTATTTGTTCATCAATTCCAGTACCGTAACGATGGGGAGGGGGAGTGAGGAACGTCCTCACGGCCGGGACACAAACGGCCGGGATCGCCAGAATAACTGCACTATTAAATTGTAATAATAGTGACAGTCATCACATCAGTCTTTTTTTTACTTACCGACAAAATTATTAGTGAAATAAAGCATTTTAATCGTTTCTATTATACTTCACTCACGCCCAGTAACTAGGATGGGTTCTCTTGCTGTCTTGCTAACCCAATGTAAATTATAATGGTTATATACATTTTTAAAAATCTTGGCGCTACGCGCGAAATAGATGTACTTTACTTTGGTTTTGACATGTTGAGATTTTGCCCCACTCCCAGATAATGATTTCTATATAAAACCTTGATGTGTACCTCCGCCTCATTATCATGACTGCGCGACTCCTAAGCCCTCGCCTCACTTTTCACAATCTCATAATTTTATAAATTCTTTGAAAATCAAAGTTAATTGGATGGAGGTCGTTCTTCTAGTATGTGTCGTATATTTGTGGTTATGTAGTTTAACGAGAAACTCTATATACATGTTGGTGTGTTGGGTGAATCACGCACAAAATCTGCACCTTTGTCAGAAACGCTGGTGCCTAAACAGATTTTTGTCGCGACATAGAAAATATATTTGTTTTCCCCTTGAATTTGATGCCCTATGAATGATTTTTGCCAAAATGTGTCAGATTATTCACTTTACGTGCGATCATCCCAAAGATGGACCCTGTGTTAGGGCTAGATCATGTACGGATGTTGATTAAGTCGCGCAAACTTTTCAAAGTGGAATATCTCATGAACCAATAGGAGTTATGAAATGTGATTAATATCAATCGAAAGAGGGTCAATCAACCATCATTTTCGTATATGAGTTGTCTAACTTTGGTGTTGTAATACGGTCGGAACAAGGCTTCATATAAAATGGTCCTCAACAATGTTAAGATGCACTTCACAATAACATTTTTAGTTCATGCACCGGACCAAATTATGAATAGAGATTAATATCAATCGAATTCTAGTAGGGATCAGGGGCGTATCAAGGTCACACATTGGGGAGGGGGGGCTAGAGCACAGTTTTTTATATTCGTTATAGCAAGTTTGGCCCAAATGTGCGCAAATTTAGATGAAAATCAATAAAAATGCAACAAAATCACGCGTAGCGTAGCGCGAAAATTGTTGAGATTTTTAGCATTTTTACTGCAAAAATAACCTCTTTTTTGGATTTTTGGAGAAACCTGATTTTATCTATTGTAAATCCCAAAAATCTTGGTGGAGTCTTCAGCATCAACCCCCTGAGCCCCTTCCTATTAAATGAGCCACTGGTATGGATAAAATATCCTTTTTGTGTCTGGTTAATACCAGAATATTATGGTGTTATGACAATAAAAATACTTTATTTGTTAATTGATACCATCGTAAAGAACACTAACAATGAAACCAGCCGAGCCATCGTATCATGAAAGGAGATATCAATAACGAATTCAAACAAAGTGATACACGTGCGCACATGCTGTGATGCTGAGAATAACAAATAAACTGCATTAATTAGGCCATGAAATGAATTGTTCTAAAAGTCAATACGATGGAATTTAATTGGGCAGGGAATTATGATGGAAATTATTTTTGAGTTTTGTTCCAGATATATTTTTTTGTTTTTGCTTTATTCCCTTACAGCAATACTTTTATGAAAGAAATTTGGCTCCCTGCTTCTTTATAAATTACATTGGAGAATTAACATTTATTCATGGTTCGTATTTAGTTGAACCTGTCCGGCTTAAAAAATCGTGATTCTGCCACCTTCGTTGTAAACAATTAGTTATACAGAAGTTATATTTGAAAAGTATATTTCATAATTGATAATAGTGTATTATATACTTAATGATACACATGCAACACAGGTGTATGATTAATTTTTAACACCCTCCCAAACAGAGCTCGTTACTAATTTAATAAACTGGATAAAAGCTGTTCAAACCGGTTTCTTCACTTGGGTGGTCTTTGTTGTCGAGGTAAATAAACGACAATTCCTCGTTGCCGTTGTTCAATTTAGGAAAATTGTAACTAATCGTAACGATATGTAGGCAATGGAATTACAATTAGTGCGTGACTTGGTGACAATAGGAAAATGAATGAGGCAGAAAAGTAGGGAAATGGCATACATAATATCACTCATTGCAGGCAGGTGTTCTTGCGTCGGCAAACCGCAAACTGTAGTTTTATTTATGTAATCTTACTCATTGTCAGTACATGGAAGCTACTACTGTCAAAATGTCAACTGACGTTCACGTCCACTATATACTGTGTGGACGTGAAGTGCGAGTGTTCTCTGCGTGGAGTGTAAATGAAAACTGACTGATATAACCATTGACCCATAGGTAGTGTGCATTCGGTAACAGACCTCACATTAGAGAGATACGGCAAGTACATATAATCGACTGCATATAAATTTTGACACATAATTATAAGTCATATTCGTTTTTAGGTACGAATTCAGCTTTAGGTAGACTTAAAATTTTAATTTTAGGTCCTGCATAATTTCCATCTTATGTCATGACACAAACATTGAAGCATGCGCAATTTCTCTTTCGTATGTCGACTTTACCACAAGATTCAAATGATCGCCGTTCTTTTTCTCAATAGATCGTAGAGTTTTCTGTGTATTTCAGAATTTTAATTTTTAAAATGATAAAATGTCTACTTCAAAATCTGTGAAAGGAGTCAACAATAGTCAACAAAGAAAAAATGCAACAGAAAGTGACGAAGTAAGTTGTTTATAAACATTTAATATCACAATTATTCATTACCAAATAATTCATGTGTGACAATAAACCATAAAGAAACAATTTGTATTTGTTGACTGTTTAGAAAAGATCCCGTTTTGGATTCAGTATTTGTAAAGATTTGGTTTTGCTTAAATCAGCTGTTAAACACAACCCTTGGCAGCTTGGACTTGAAAAATGGGACTTAGTGGTGGAAGATATGCTTCAAAATTATGAAAGTATTCCATTTACGACAAGAACAGCAAAGCATCGAATAAATCTACTTCTTAAAAAATACGAAGAACAACAATTACCAACAAAGTAATTTTCATTTTACGTTTTGACAAATGTTTTAATTGACAGCAATTTTAATTTTCTAACATTCCACAGAACTGGAACTGAAGAGGAAATCAGTGAGCGGGGATCCCTGTTAGAGGAAATTAGTGGGTATAAAGCAGAATCAGAAGCCATGATTAACAACGTAGTTGGACCTAGCGATCCGTTGTTGTTGCCGAATTTTGAAGATCAGAATAGTGAGAATTGTGAGGACTTGCCGGAAATACATGATACGCCATCAACCAAGCCTGCAACTAAAGTTGCCGAGAAAAAAATAGCTGACCAGGAAAGAGAAACAGTGTTTTCAATGTGTAAGTGTTTCAAAATAGTGTCACGTTTTAAGAATTTCGATTCAAAAATTAAATATGCATATACATATTGAATTATCATAGTTGCACCTGAACCAAATACTGCGCGACGGAAACGAAAATTATGTACTGAAGATGAGATGATATCCAAAAAACAAAATCACGATATAGAGATGGATTTGAAGAAACATGAATTGGAAATCAAAAAGCTTGACCTGGAGGCGAAACGAGAGGAAAGACTTGAAGAAGAAGGAAGGAGAAGAGACGAATTGGCTACTAGCCAATTACAATTTCAGAGTCAAATGATGCAAATATTAGCAAAACTCGCAGAAAAATAGTGTGTTGTAGTGAAAATGGTAAATGAGTATTTACATTGCTGTTACATTTACATTTAAATTACATGTTAATCAATTTATTAGATAATTTAATTCATAAATCCCAATGTGTATTGTAACAGTGCTGAAATTAATTAAACCTAATTAAAATATTCTGCTATGGTAGGAGCTTGTGTTTTAAAGATATCTGTGATCTGATTTCTTCCTCTCAGACATGTTTGACAGTTAGTTAAAAGAACAGCCACAAAATACATCTTTTTAAGTTGCTGAAGATAAACCTTTTGATTTTTTGAATAGTCAAGAAACGAAAATTGCTGTATCACTTGTCCAAAACCATACTCTACCCCAACACGTAATGATGACATGTTTGCGTTGAAATCCTTTTGAGCAGTGGAGAGCTGTTTGTAGTTTTTGAACCCCACTTTGATATATTTTTGATTTGCATAACCTGGATCTCCGTACAAAGCATACCATGTGCCATCATCGTTATTAAATATTGTTTGCATTTCATTGAGAGCGTTGCTTAAGTGTAGGATAGCGGCATCATGTCTTCTGCCTATAAAAGGACCATCCAGTCTCCCGATTAATCCATTTGGAAATACTATACTTTGGTACTTTACCACATGGTGTTTTTTATAGCCGCTATAAAGTTGCTTTTGATTGTAGGTAGGTCTACACACCGGTCGCGAGGTACCATCGATAAAACCAACTATGTTTGGGTATGGACATCCCGCAAGACTGCATGCCTGAGAACGTTTATTTATAAGTATGATATATAAATTATGCTTTGAAATTTACTTTTTGACATATCGTACCTCAGAAAATTCGGCAAGTTTATCTTTAGTTAGATATGACTGTTCCATTTGACTTATTTTTGTAATGTGATGCGTGTGTATGTAATTGAGCATCCAATTAAAAATATTTGAAATGCTTCCTGGATCTCGGTTAAAAAATGGAACTAAATCATTTAATCGGTTCGGGTAACTGAGTCGTCTGAGTAGTATACAGAGCCCTTCCATTCCTAAAAGAACATTACAGTCAAAAAATAGAAAATCACGTTTCAAAAAGTGTAAATATAGTATTTATTTTTATTCATGTCTTATACCTGTGAATTTTATCCTATTATGTAAGTAGCATTCTTCAGGAATTTTTAACGTTGTTAGTAATTGGTATAGTTCTGATGGTGTAAACCGAAACCAAATCAAACATTCTTGTACACTATATTTGGTAAGACAGAATCGCTGTCGTCGATAACCTGGTCGTAGATTAATTTTCTTTTGCAGTTTTCTTAATTTCCAGTATTCCGTGCTGGAGATTACCCCATTGAGGCAAAGCTTTTTAAGCGCTGCAGCTGCAATAGTGTAGAGAAATAGTAAAATATTTGTGGGTAATTTAATTATTTCAAAATGTAATTTTACAAGATATTTAAATGCTTACCAGAAAGTTTTGCCATTTTATTTAGATGTTTATGTGTCAGGAAGTATGCTTTTCAGTTTTGGGATGTATCTGATTTGCCATAACTCTGACAACTTATAAACACTCCGTGCATAACATATTAATTTTTATGCTGAAATTTTTATGCAGCGGTTTTATGCAGGGCTTTGCCGTATCTCGCTATTATAGATGGTCTTACATAAAGAGAAGCCTAGGCTCAAAATCCCAGAACGTATTTATGAAATTGGGAGGAAGGGTTAATATATGGCTAATGCCCACCCCCAATGCAGATAAAATCAACTTAAAGTAACGAAATTCTGAAAACTCAACCGATTAAGATGAAATTTTATATTTAGAAATTTAAAAATATCAAAATTTTGTTTTGCGCATTCCTACGTGCTGGCGCGCTTATAAGACTTTCTGATATTAACAGATTTGGACCTATATTTTTTTGAGGTTTAAAAATATGGCAACTTCAATAAAAATATCAAAATTGTGTTTTGCGCATTCCTTAGCGCTGTAGGACTTGCGAGCTTACAAGACAAATTTCTGATATTAACCAATTTGGACGAAATTTATTTCTTATTTATTTATTAAAGCAGGATGCAAGTTGCATCCTGGTTTCTTGCCAACAACTTTGCTTTGTGGGTATACCTACCTACCTACATGTTTTAAGTGCTACTTCATATTATGACTAAAAATATCAATTGCGATCGGCTTTTAGTAGTACTAGTTTATGGCCGCTAGACAGAAACGAAAATGTTTATGTGCCCTTAATATGTACCTACGGTTGTTTTTATTAAACTAATTATGACAATAAATAGGAGACTGCAGTTGCCTTATCCCAAAACATATTATAATTTATTGACAAATTTTAAATATTTATTTAAGGACAATTTTATTAGAATTGTTCGATATTAAATATATTTACGTTGTGTACAACAAATAGACTATGATATGAAAGAAAGTAAAGAATCAAGTTAATTTTTACATCAACTCAATATGTTATTTTTAAATATACATGCCTCCACAAATTTATTAATTCATGTATTCTCTGTCTGTACTCTGTCTGTGTCTGTCGCATAGTATATTTCACATATTTTGTAATATAAACTAAAAAGATATTCATAAAAGAATCAAAACATAGAAATAGTTCTTTCCCAAAAGTTAAAGTGTCACGCAATGGGAAAATTGGCGTATATCAGTTCACTTAGAATTACAATAATTACGAATCACATAATCAGACGTAACATTAATTTTAACCATCAAGAACAAAAAACAAAATAGATTGTAACACTATATATAGTAAACCGATAATTTGCTTCCAAATATTCCATTTCGACATTAGATGTCTGCATCTTACGACAACTATGTATAATATATTTATGCTTAATATTTTAAAGAATGGGGTAATCATACCAATTATTATTTTCTTATTACTTGTACCTAATAATATAGTTTTCTTCAGCATTTTGCAATTATAGATTTCCATTTAATTATTGTGAGGATAACAGATTTTTTTGTTAAGAATTAATGTAACATCATATTCAACAATTTAACCTTTCAACACCAGTCAAGTTGCTTGCCTTATTCATTAACTTTAAAAAATGCTAGTCTTACCTGTTTAACTAATTATTTGTACATGGAATGAATATGAATTTTGGGTAACGATGACCATGTAGAATGTTGTTGCTAAAGTAAATATCCGATTAAAAAAATATCTACTTTTGAATTTTTTAGACGACCCTAGTTAATATTTCAATAATTCTTTCGACACGCAACTGTTCATGCTAAATCATTAGAACCTTGAGAGTACAAAGTTTCCAATTATTTAGTTCATAAAATTTTAGTAAGGCATAATGGTCTAAGTCCATTAAGCATGCAGGCTTTAATTTTCGATGGAAAATGTTAGCAGACTTTTGTTATTTAACTAACTCAATTAACTTTATCAGAATATCAAGGAATTGACAATTTGACGTGAACAGTTGCATGACTGCATCTACTTGTTAATAAATTCGCAAGGCATTACCAATAAAGAATATACTACAACCGATTACTCTAAACAACGTCTCTTTGATACCATATTATTACTCATTGTAATCTTACCACTTACGGGTTACGACACGATTTGAATTTGAAAGATAAACATTTTAATGGAGCATCTACAATGTATTAGAAACCACCAGATTAAAAGTTTGTTGAAAGATGAATTTTGATTTCCAAAATTGATTGTAGGTGAAATATGTGTTTTTCTAATTTATAGATGTTGATCCGGATTTTTCTGGCTTTTGTTAGAATGCCTTAAATTCATAATATATTAACGTCGATCGCGATCATAAGACCGCGAGCGAGAACGGCTTCTTGATGTACTTCTTTTCGGAGAGTAAGACGGGGTTCCACGAGTTCTTCCCCGAGGTGGAGTATAACTTCGACTACGCGAACGATCGCGGTCGTTTGATGAAGAACCGGAGAAATCCTCCTTTACACGAATGTAGGCTGTCTCCCCCTAAACAGTTCAAAGTTCACAATTTTATAAGCAACAAGTATTCAGCATCAAAATTCATTTAATGAAAATAAATATGCTAAGAGTAAGCATGAGTAACTGGCAAAGGTTGGAACAAGATCAATTGAAATGCATTCAATCCCACAAGTCATAGACTAGAATAAATAAAAAAGCAATAGTTAATAGCCACAGATTATTAAAAGACTTACAGCAAATGTGTTACCATTATCTACTTAAAACTCTGTAAATGCACAGCCAAATCATGCGTTAAGAATATTACAAGGTTTGAAATTTGAAATAGAAAAAAGTAATTTACTGATATTGATAGTTCAAATCCCTTTTATACCTCGACTGACAAAACATTCAGTAGGTACTTGTATGCCTCAATATTGCATCGCAACATTTTAAACTGGCTATTGATATTATACCACCTAATGCTACCGTTAATATCTGATGGTAATAAACTTAACTGAATTACAGTTTTACATGCTTAGACAGCAGTACAAAATAATTGTACAAATAATGTGTCATTGCAAATCATTCAGTAAATTCCTGTATTTCGGCCAATTTTATATTATTATTGCATCGAACGACCCACTACTGGGTGATATTGATATCGGTGGAATAAATAGTAGGTAAATATATAATTTACGAAGTCGTTTTTCTGTCGAATTATTCCGGGTACATTAATTCCCTTTGATATTAAATACAAGTAATTCAGTCGAGGTAAATTGCGGTTATCTTTCATCTTTAGCAATTAGTAGCTATGCATACTAAATAAGATTTGTTTAAACATAGTATACAATTTTAGAATGTATTTGATGAACTTTTTCAAGGCAAAGAAACGCAGACAAGAACAACTACTTTACAAAGTTATTCTCGTTGGACCAAATCCATGCTCAAGCTTAATAACCTCAAGACATGCTAAATGATTTTAGAACTGAAAAGAAAAAAGTAATTAAAATGAAACCAACATTTGTAAAGATGAGCTTGTTAGCTTGCTAGAAAAGAGATGCATTGATTACTGTACGCATAAAGGTAATGTATAAAAAATGAATGAGGGTGGTTGATAAAGAATTACTATTGCTGCTAGTGGATTGTTTGTAAAGATTATTACTGGAAATGCTATTAATGAATGTACAAATGTAAAATTACTAAACAAAGTGGTAAAACGAGCTATTGAGAAACAAGTCAAACTAAATTATGTGAGCAGCGTCTCAAAGAAGAAAAAGAGGAGGAAAGTAAACAAATTTTACCTCGTGAGATCTGAATCTCGAGTCGTCCAGTTTTTTGACAGCGTATTTCATGTCCTCGTAACGTAGAAACTCAACAACGCCAGTTCCATCCTTGTACGTGTCTGCAAAACACACGTCCCCAGCCTCTCGCATATGATCCTTGAGATCCTGCCAACTGCCACTCGGTGGAAGTCCTGTTATTCCGAAATAGAATTTCCAGTGTTTTTCTTTGCTTCACGTCCAACTTAACTCTCATTCCCTTTTCATCCAATGCCTTCCAATCCAATTCAATTCCAATGCAACACATTCCTCATAATGTCTTCATTCATAATTTCGACATACATGTCATAATATGTCGTATGCTTTACTCATTTAAGCAATATTTACATACACTAAAACAATATGGACAACTGCTTAGGTGTAGACACAAATATTGCTTAAAACTAGAGAGATCATCATGAATAGGAATTGTGTTTGTTTGCCAACCGTTTTCTTTTATCCTTTTTGTTATGATCCTGCAGTGGAATGTGCAGCACGCGCAGCAGTAGGTGAATTACGACAGAAGGACAGAGGAAAGCTGGCGAGAGCTAATAAACTTGTAAACAACTCATTATAAAACTGATTGATCTCATTACAAACAACTGTGGAAGGAACACATACGTATCCTGACTTCCGGTTTCCTATTTTATCCAACGCTTGTCGGAATCGTGCAGTGCAGCGAACAAGAGCTCAACACACAGCTTTCCTAGAGGGTAATATTACAACTTTTATGTCATTATCATCCAACCACGACGACCCGATTGAACTGATCGGAAGTGGTCCGCGTGAATGATGAAAATCCTGTCCTTCCGTTATTTTTTCCTGTTTAATGCCATGTTATGTTAAGACTTCAAGCTTGTTGCGAAAAATACTTCAAAGCTTCTAACTTTCGTCTTCGTATATCATTTTCCAACGAAGTGAATAATTTTCATTTTATAATCCAATTATCCGAATATGGTTTAATTTTCACCATCCAACTTGTAAGCTTTAAGTAGTTACAGCAACAGCGACGCCAAATCATCTGTGCCAATGTCAATAGAAGCTTCGTACCAGTAACGACGACTCGATATTGAGATCGACGTGCAGGAGCTCCGCGTCCCCTCCCATCTCCTCCATTGCTTCCTCCCCCGCCTCGACTGCTTCCTCCTCCACTTCCGGAAGATCTCCCCCGCGTTCCACCCCGTGGAAATTCTACTCTCAACCGATATCCGTCGTAATCGTAGCCATCTCGTTTATTCACGGCGTCTTCTGCGTCTCTATAAATTTATTGTAAGCAAACATAATGTAATATCAATTAACCATACACTCAATCCATTATTATGCAAACTGCAACGCATTTCTGCTCATATTGACACATCACATTATGTGACGTGGAAATAATGTAATGTAATAGACAGACCTGTGCGTTTACGTAAACTACGTATTAGTCGTAAACTTTACGATCACCTAATCACTAATAGATGTTACTACTATGATTACCGTATTCCCTTTATTAAGCGCACTCCTGTCTAATAAGCGACCATCTCTAATAAGCGCCAATCTCTAATATGTGCTCACCTTAAATAAGCATTTTATTGAGCAAGCGCCTATTCTACAAAGACGTTGTAATATATAGTATATCTAGACCATCATATTAAGAAAGTTCGTTCCTTGGTTGACAGACAGACTTG
>JAQFYB010002490.1:0-24204 GCA_034694085.1 Pogonognathellus longicornis
ACAGACAGACAGACAGACAGACAGCCTGAAATTGAAAACCATAAAGCATCTCCGATACTCTCCGATACTTAATAATAGACCTAGACCTACACGAAAATTTACAGCATACCTTTTTCAATTCGACGAGTTGTACAATTACATAATTGACTACTAGGTATTCAATAATTGTGGCATTACTGTGAACTATGGATGTACATAGGTTGTAGACAGGGTATATTAAATTGAGAACATCATTGTGTCTTTGAAATGTGAAATATTAATGAAAAACGTCTATTTCGACGGTCATGTCATAATATGCCACAACTCTCTTCTATTCTATAATTTAAATTCACTAATTAAGTATACATCAAATTAGGAGGCTCAATTAATGAAGTAGGTATGTGATGTAAAAGGGGGACATTAATGTCAAAGACAGGACAATGATTTGATGAAGTGTGTGGTAGGTACATATAGGTCTTAACATTATGTGTATGCCATTTCATTGATCAATAATAACTTCGGACAGTGAACCACATTTAATTTAGATGGGTTTCAATGTATAGCACTTGTAGAGGTATGACACACGTCTCATATTGGTATACTTGACTCATTGCATGGATTCTTTGATACTTCATAGTCTCATATTGCAAGCAATTATTTAGAATGAAACCTTTCATTAGCTGAGCACGTTAATGAGAGAGCAGAGCAGTAGAAAACTAAAGGCACTGAACGTGAACCCACAGGAGGACCCATTCACAACTTCAAAGAACTTTTGTAGTAGCAAAGCAATATCATGACCAGGAAAATATTATACATATATGCGTTCAAATTTGCTTTCCCCAAATTTTAACGTCATTTTGTACACTTTGTATAGCTCTATACAAAATTATAACTTGAATAAGTAAAGTATGTATGTACAGGCTGATTCTTAAGTACCTAACACTAAGTTTTTGAAATCTGTATCTCGCGAACTAGATAGAATTATGAGTTGCGATGAATATCAATCGAAAAATGAGATTTCAACAATCATTTTCGCATATGGTTGTCTAGCTTCTGTAATGGGATGCGGTCGGAACAAGGCTTCATATCGTTCGCGAGATATAGATTTTCAAAAACTTAGTGCTACTTAGGAAACACCTTGTACATGAAAGTAGCTACTTTTTCTAACTGGAAAATATAGAATGTTTTCACAATCAGCGCAATATTACTGTTTGGAATCCGTATTTCCAGTGGTTATTGATAAATGATAAGGTTCTAGCTTTGTTGCAATGCAATGTGTACATAGACATGTACCTACACAAGTTCTCTTTAAACTTTTGATGGGCATACTTACGACTTACAGATATTATAATAAGCTCATACAATTTGCTTTGGTTCATTAAAAAGAAGAATTCAAAGTATGTATTCAACAGGGGACTCTATTTTTAATGTCCAAACAAAACTCCTGTGTAATAGTATCAAACAGAGGCCCAAATACCCTCAATAATTTGAATAATTTAATTGTAGTACAGGGCACAAGATAATCATTACCCTACATACCGGTACATACGACTAGGACCTTACAAAATTAACTCCGGTATATCTTTTAGTTATAGAATCGTTTTGACTTTGGGTAACAATAATATTTCTGGGAAAGCGTAGTCTCTCAGAAAGATTTTCTCGGATTTTAATAAAGTTTTGCACCTTTCTCATGTTTGAAATGCTCAAAACGGTTAGGTACATATAGTTTTCCAAAAAATATTTAGGATACTTCAAAATTAATTTGGTTGGAACTGGGTAAACTTTTCCTACTTTTTCAGAGATCTTTTTAATATTATCACTATTTTTTGATCTCATGATACTCATGAACTATTTATTATTTTATTCTGGAGATATAATAATCCTAAATATTGCTAGTAAAGAAAGGGGTCGCAATGACTTTTAGGCACACTGTATTTTTGTTATTCAAACTATGGTATGTACCTAATGCAATAGGAGATCTACTTATCTACCTTAATAACAGTTTGATACCACTACCACTACCAAAATAATTAAGTATATTATTGTACAGTCAATGGTTTAATTGAAAATACCAGCCAGACAGAGTTAAGCAAAGCACTTATTATTGTTAGTACAAGTAGGTATTGCAGCAAAAACGTCGAGAACAATACCACTTTCAATGTAATAAAACGAATGAACGCAATAGTTGCTGTTGCAATATTGCTGGCATAAGAATTAAGGCACGTGCTTACATAAGTTATAGTAAATGTCAATTTCCCTTCTACTATTTTATGCTTCCACCATGCATGTCATTTACAGACAAGCTGGAATGATGACAATGACAAAGGAATCATACTTTCTCATGCATAAATAACTTATTTTGCTGTTTGACAAAATGTCTTGAACATACACACAAGAAAGTATTCAGTAGGTATACGAGTTTATGATAATTCAAATCCACCTATAAATGTGTCTTCTATGCAATTACTTGGATACTTTATAATCTTGTATAAACAGTCCAATTAAGCTAAAACCATATGATTACACTTTAATTGAACAAGTATCGATTTTAATTAAAATACTACATGCTCGGATGTTTATCATTAAGAATTTCAGCAGGGTATCTAGAAACCTGCTTTGTTTGTTGATGACTTGTAGGTATGGGAAGACAATCATTTCGATAATTCCTTATGATTGAATAGCTTATTGTTAGTTTAGTATAATACAGCAGTACATGCATCTCATTAGCAGTAAAAAATTTGATATTCACTAACAGATAAATGAATCATGTTTTATACTCACATTATGTATGTAATGTAGGTACCTATATATATTTGTATTTCAACTGAGTAGGTATATTACATTTAACAACAAACTAGGAAGAAGTAGAAACTAGAAAAATCAATATGTCAGTATATTTTAAGAAACAACGTATGTACAACCTCTAAGGTTTAACAGTATAGTACAGTATGACAAGACTATACGAAGAATAGAAAACTACGGTTCCATTATTTCCATATATATACAGTTCAAGCAGATATTTCAAGAATTCGTATTACACGCAAACTCTTTTATTCTTAAATCTGATTGAATCAACGCGTCTGAATGCTTGGTAGTCACTTCATTAAAAACCATGTCTTTCGGTACTAAAGAAAGTAAAATAATTCTAAATCCGGGTGAATGGGGCACTAGACTACGCTACAACTACAACATGAATAGTCACTAAGCATGTAGAGGAGAAAATAGAAAGTCAAATTTAAAAATGACTGCGTGGTAAGGTATTTCACGTTTTGCATATCTTTGCGTATAGGTACGTGCTTTTGCTCACTCACTCGTCCCCAGACATAAAGAAAAGAGTTCTAAAATGGAAATCAGATTACATAAAGATAGCACATAAACCAGCGCGGCTAGAAGTATAATGGTGCGAAATTAGGTTCTCCGGAAAAAGCAGCGGGTGTGTAAAATTCCTTATCTGGATCCTTGTAGAATGCAGGAAAGGCTGCTGATAAAAGAACTCCATTACCTCAGTACAATGGAACACTCCCTTATAAATGCTCCATAGTCGTACTTTGCAAATTAGTCACTTATTGAGCTTGCATCCTATTTTAGAGTTATGAAACTAATTGCAAAACATATATTTCTGATGTATAGACCTCTGTAAGTTCAGATCCGGCGTAAGCATGACATTTGGACTGGAAACATTTGAAACGACAGCTCACGCGCTACTACTACTTACAACATATTTATTTGTTTAGCAGATTGGATTTCGATTTCATGTGTATTACCATTAAACCCGAGTGAAAGACAAACAGTGGTTTCAGAAAGTCAGCTGCAGACGCACCATACACAAATATGTTTCGTGTACACACACAGATGGTTACAAAAACATTAGGTATGAATTTAGGATACGGTCGTACATTACGAATACTTTACATAAGCACCGCACTTTTGTCATGTCTCATTCTACTATACATTAATAGTAGTAATCCTGGCTTACGTCCAATTTTTCTAGGTATAGGTTACTAATGGCTATGGTAATTTCCTGGAAACATCATTATAGTTCACTCCCCCTATCTTCAGCTTTCCCTAAGGTCTCTAAGTCTCTATTAACGTATTCAGCTTGGGCACGGGCAAGGAGCAGGTCACAATAATGCAACACACAAAAGAATAATTTATTTTTTTATTTGACAACACCCCTACTACAATTTGGATAATTAGCACCGTGATAACGCCTAAGAGTTCATGGAACTAGCAACTCTTGAACAAGAAAAGCAGGCACTGTATCTGTATAACATATTATCAAGATAAATTGTATGATTCAATAATATAAATATTGAATTTGTATTTACCAATTTCAGTAATCTATGTATGTCTACATATACTTTCATTTGAACAATGCAATTCTTACAATCGCTGATGTTGGTATTTATTGAGTGACATGATGAGCATAATAACACTGAGCCTACTGAGCTTATGCCCAAACCTTATGGTCTATTTACGTTGAGTAGAGCCATATTCTATGTAACTATTAGAAGGTGAAGGTATTCGTATTTCACAAAACTTTAATAAAAGAAATCAGGGAGCAGCATATAAATATATTAGTCTCTACTCTGTAATCTGCTGAAATTGTGCCGTTGAATGTTAAAACTAGGACTTTTTCTTTGAAATGCTTATAACATTTACTTTTATTTAGACTGTCATGCATTTGCATACGATACCTAGTAAACAATATAATTAAAAGTTTTATCCTAATATGCAGTTTTTCTTGAAGTCTTTGTATAATAGCAGTGCAGCAGTGCATATTTATTTGCCTTTAATAATTTAACTATATATAACTCTATGTCAATACTTATGTGTTATGTACCTACCTATGTCATGTAGTATTCTGAAATACTTAAATCTTACACTATTGCTTATTGGTATTAGGATTAAGTGAAAATTTACAATTTTTGAAAGACCCATGAATGTTAGTAGTTGTAATTATTTCAAAAAGATTAAGGTTGCATAAATTGAAGATACAATATATACCATAGGCTTAGCCAGGATTTCTCAAACAGAACTCAAAACATGAGGTATATATGTTCTCGTTTTCGCTCAATTTGAGCCAATTTGCCCTCAAGTCTACTTTTTTCCAGACCATTTCTTTTCAGTGTTCATAGAAATACAGTGTACCTACAAAACAAAGCAGCTTTCTCCATATTCGCTTTCACTTTAGCACGAAACCCTGATCATTTTCTTGTAAATTCTAAGCGCTCTGGATGCGAATTGCACAGAGTACTAAGATAAGAATGGTTAATACAAAAAATGTAAATCAGGTTCTGATGAAACTGATTAGAAAGTTTCATTTCTGGTTCTCTGTACATCTTTGAACCACGATTTTTCTACCAAAATGGTTCAACATGGGACGTTCTACTCTTTCTAAAACTACCCACCTTCTATCTTTCTCCCCTTTGGGACGAGTGTTATTATCCAAACAATATTCCGTCAGTTAGGAAAAGTAAGGAAAATATTATGTAGTAGTATTTTACCAGTGCAGTGGTACACAACACACGATGCATAATCCGTCTAAATTTTGCACCTCAATTATATATTTTCTCCTACATTATAAACTTCAGGTAGGTATTGCATATTGCTGTTAAAGTGGTTTTATATGATTACGATGACATGAGCAATTAACGCTGAGAATAAATCACAAAATTAAAATATTTATTATTCGGGAGATTCGCTCAAATGTATTATAGAATCATAATTCTTTCCAATATTATGTCATCACAATTAGTACATAATAGTCAAAGCTCCTTTATTGAAAATTGTTATGAATTATGTACATTGTTAGCCTATGATATCAATTAAACACAGACCATAAATATTATCGCCTAAAAAGTAATACCTATGTGTCTATGGTATATAAAAACTCCAAAACACAATTAGCGGATTTATGCATGGATACGTATGTAATAATTTACCTGTGAAGCTCCTAGTAACTTATAGCGGAGAAATTATGTAAAGATAAAGTAGAGTGGTTGAAATGCTTTCACTCTCGAGGTCAGTCGAGGTGGTATGTATGTAACACACAAGTCATAGTATGTATTCATAATTTATCGCCCTGTATGTGTAACTGTTTAAATAATGTGGCACATGAACATAAAGAGCGAAGAGAATCACAAAGCAGTAGATGTGAATGAAGTATAAAGCACAAATAAAGCTTATATCTAATTCATCCTCTCTACTGCATTAGAGCAACACGTCTAAAACATGCATATTTAAAATAGTCACGTTAGCCGTAAGTCTAGTATGTTTGAATGCATTAGATGTTACAACAGAAGGTTTATTTGTTTGAATATAGTAATTCTAATCCAACCGCATATAAATACCTTCACGTTCATAAGTAGTACTCGCATAGGTATGCATATTACATACACACAAGAGTTAGAATCAAATATCCATCTACTACAAAAATCGATCGATACTAATTACTTGGAGTATATGGTGGATGTAATGTCATGCCACTCAGACCAACCCAGCAAACATAAGTGGATTCAACCTGGTGGAGCATAGCGCATCAAAATACAAGCGCTTTCATCTAGTCATGGTTTATGACTACTATGACTGTCTTTAATAAATGAATGAATGTATGCCGCTGCCCTGGTCGCAACCAGGATATTTGTGTGTGTTGCCTATTACCTATGTGTTAATAAATGTAGCTTTAGGGGGAGAAATATGTTTCTGGCTTTTGGATTCAAAATCCAATTTCCGATATTGAAGATCCGAGAAGCACTTCTACAGAAGAATCGGACTTTGAATCATAATTTAAACCGACGTGAACACAGCATGTTCTAGTATTTAGAAACAGAATGGCTGAACGGAAAGGGTGTTGTTTTGTTAAGAGGTTAGTGTGTTGGGTTATGTTTTATGTGGTTCAACAAACATTGACTACTAATTTCGGATGTATGTATTCATAAATGAATTATAATTACTTGCTATTATATTATGTTAAAACTCGTTACTTCGCACTTAACACTAACACTGCGGTGATAAAACGATAATACTTTATAGTAAGCTTTATTAAGTCAATTCTGGTGATCCTATCAATATCATCAACATGGTACCTATACATGCTACTCATTTCGAGCCTTGAATGAGGTCCAACCACAACCACAACCCTTTTACATGATAGTCAACAACTTACCTTAATGTGTAGGTACTTTATGTACCTAATTTGTATGCAGTAAAATATTGTATCGTTAAAAATGAAAAAGCTGTTATAAAAAAGCAATTCAATTCTTTGACATGAAGGAATTGCTATATAAAATATATATCGGATTACCAAATTAAGTTATTTCATGCTGATTAAGTATAAAAAATTGAGAGCTTACGGTATAATTTGCTAAGTTCTTGACGCGGCATTTGAGCTCTCCCCTTTGCCCAGCGAGAACCGTGACATTTCCATAAGATTCAATTTCAGGTTTGCCACTTCCATGGCCATGGCCATTGCCATTACCATTTCCATTTCCGATGAGAGCGGCTGCCCCTGGATGTGATGATCCTTTGGCCACAGCGATAATTTCACTCCCTTGATTACCACACACAATTATCCCCAATAATAGAAGCCACAAAAGTCCGACACTCTCCCCACTGCCGCCGGTGAGCAAAATTAGAGGAAGTCTTAATCCTTGATGCAGACGACCTTTCCTCAAACAATGTCCAACTCTCGCCATTGTAGAGAATGTATTCAAATCCTTAGAAAATCCTGCTCTTACAAAGATCGTAAATGAATGTGTTCGTTGCAATTTCAATTAAACACTCGGGTTTGAAAGTCTGTTCGGAGTTGCTGCAAAGACTGCGAATCCCACGTACAGGAACGAAACTCCAGGATTCTGAAAAATAAAGAACTCTGTGACAAAGTACTTAAAACTACTCTCTCTCTCTATCTCTCAAAACTTTCATTGTGAGAGTAAATCAATATTTTCATTACGTAACACATTTAATATCAAAATGTACTGTATGGTCTAGCGATTCAGGAGTACACTTTGTCTAGTCGCATCCCACCCATCCACTTGTTTGTTTAAAGCATCTGCATAAGGAAAGGAGTACAATTTACGCAGTGAAAATACAACTAGGGCTTTATTTGTTTAGGCAACCAGGGCTGTTCACCCATTAGAAAGCATTGTACCGGATTTGCATGCAGAGAGTTGTTAGTTGCTACATACCTATAATAGGGCAAAATGCATTTATACTGTATGTGCATTTCTATACCAGTATATCACAGAGATGTATGAAGGATTTATAGTAAAATACACAAAGTCTGTGTCTGTACCATAATGTACGTTCATCACTGCTAAACAGAAGGCTTCTTCTGGGATAGAGACAAGCCTAGATTAAATTTTGGTCGACTCACGTCATGCCAACTTATTTTGCTCAACCATTATGGTTCAATAGCCAACCAGATTCTACTTAAAACTAAAAGCATATAGATAGTGAACTAGAAGGCAGATAAAATTACGCTAAAAAATGGATTCGATCCATATTCGCCATATGTCTTCCCTTGCATAGTATGTAACTCTACAGTAGAACTACCTATGACACTACAACAGCAGTAACTCTCATCTATATTACTATGTGAATTTGACGCATAATTTAATCTTCAGAAAGCTTCAGGAAGTATTCCATTCAAAACCTGTAGTTGATTACACTGTGCATCCATCATCCGCTATCAATATTATTAAAGACCCAGCAGAGGTTCTGCACATTATTTACATGTCCCTGCATTGACTTTATATTTTATTGCTAACGAGGTTATATAAACAGTAACGATTGTTTATCTGTCTAGCTCAAATATTTATCTCTTCATATTTTCGTGAAGAGCAAAGAAATCAGCGTTTCCTGCTCTTTCATAATATAGCAAACAAGACAAAGTTTCTATTCAGAAAATACTCTATGTTTGTCGCAATAAATCGAAAAATAAAAACTGGATATAACCGACCATCTTCACTAAGGTTGTTTTGCTATGATATGTACTACATGCAAATATGTACTACATGCAAATTTTTCAGTTTGATACAAAACATCCATAAAGTCACAAAATCTTGAACCTACTCAACATCAGAGGTAGACACCTACTACATATGACGCAATCCTTCCACAAGGTATTGTAAACTATGCGCTTATTGTATAAAAAAGCTATATCAACATCATTATAATTTTATTATAATGCAAATATTACTGAGTGCATTGCATGGGTCGTTAGAAAAATCGCATTATGAGTTTATAAATCATTCAACAGTCAGACATCATATCTGTATTCTATAGCAAACGCTTGTATCAATTCCTGCAGTTCAGTGTTCTCCCATTACTAATGCAGAATGTATTACCCTATCATTTGTAAATAAAAAAGCGAAACCGTATACAATAATGTATAGATTGAAACAAGCTGCACATTGTGAAAGTAGTGATTTGAAATCCTTGTTGAAGAACATTGTAAGGAAAGTATTAATCAGTAATGGAGCCAGCGTGCTGTATATCATAATATAAACAGAAGAAGTGGTACTTGAGTCTGTTAGCCTCACCATTAAAATGTCTGAAGGAGAGCAGGCAATAAATTACGCATTCTATATAGAGCAGTTGAATGAGTCGTTCAGATAAACAATAATGACATACTTTCACAGAGCAGTGATAACAGTTCTGGAGCAAGGCGAATGAGTTGAGTTTTTGGTGAATGTATACTTGAGAAGGAAACGCACGGAAGTCTCAAGACAGATCTAATTGATAACAATTGTGTTAGATTGCCTCAACTCATTTTTCATTTGCAATATTAAATGCCGTTTCTCAGGAAGCTCCCGAGGGTTAAAGTAATGAAGTAATTTCCAACTGGAATCCTGTTATCTAAATAATTGACGCAGGGATATCCCTAAGCTAAGGTGACAAATCTAATAAGAGAAATGAAAAACTGCTTATGCCGATAACTACATCGTAGCTGGAGTAGTAAGAAGAGAGTGTGTCTTTAATAACACAATCTAATAGTTGCTACTTACTTACATAAAAAGCTTTAGCAGGGCAATTTCCAATTCCAAGACACAGTCAGAAAGTAAACTAAGGAATAAACGGAGAAAGTAAAGGCACGCTATCAACGCAGCTAAACGAAACTATAATTGAAAGTAATGAAGACAATTTTCTCAATTATGGTGCATCGAGAGCGCCTTCAGTTGACTTACGAGTGTCATTCGGCATTCGTTTCATCGCATGAAGCTTTTTTTACCCATATTTACTTATGCAGACAGTATATAGACGACTTACTTTCATAAAGTCATTATAACTTGCCAACTAACACTCAGCTTTCCTCTTTCTCATTGTCATGCACAGATAATCACTTGCATTGCATGATTTCTTTTTGCATATACATAGCTACATATACCTAGGAAGACAAACTTTCAATATTATTTCCTAAGCCTAATTAAATTGTTAGGGTGAGTTGGATTTGCTGTAATAAGGAGCTGAAAAATATGAGTATGTATTTCTTATAATACCAACACATAGTTTGTAATTCAAATATACATAAGGATTCCGTTGTTTCTCCAAGGTTATACCATATATCATTAGTGGTAGCTCTCAATTTATTATTCTTAGATAAACAAGGGGAAGTCGAATAGCGAAAGCAAGTGACAAAATAACAATCCATTCTCTTTGTTTACGCTGGATTGACACGATAAGCGTATTGTCTCAATATTTTTTCCATTCTTGACAATGTCAACACACACTGAATTATCGTTGGAGCTCAATATAATATTCAGCTTGTTTGGTCTAAAAGACTACAATTCTCATTTCTATCCACTATATGGTTTATCTATTCAACTGTATAATTGACTAGGATGCTACTGTATATGAAAAAATAGTCAGTTAAGTTAAAATTCGTACTTTTATTGATTTTTAGTTTCCAATTTTAAACTGCGTATGCCACCTTTCCTTCGTTTGTGCGTAGATACATAACAATACGATTTTATTATTTGCCTCTGTCATTTCTAAGCATAGTTAAATTTTCCAAGATTAGAGATAGACGCTGACATGTCTAGTCTTATAATCGAATTTTCTGGTATCTGCTAAGCTCCTTAGCCCACTTTATCCCACATCGTTTCACATTCAGTTGATTTGAAGAGTTCCGTCGCACACAAGCAAAAAGAGAGAATAAAGAGAACAACTGCACATTCAGAAGATGCAAAACCGTTCGTGGCTCCTACATTTTCACTAGATCGATGTTCTAAATATGTCGGCAACGGGGTAAGTGAATCATTGAGCGTACACTACGCGCTTTTCTATTAACAACTACATACAAGCTTACTCTATAAATTTAAGTGGCATACTAACAACCACCAACACCAACCATACATTATATTACTACATAGACATAATGAAGAGCTAAAATATTCAGAAGTGCCCGTTTGTGATGGCCATCGTATCATGCGAGAATAAATACTATCCTGTATAGTTTCCGGGATATGCCACCACATCACATACTACACAGCAAGTTAATGTGAACTCGACCCTCGATTCAGCATCCATGCAAGTGCAGAATGTTGTATGTAGTATACTTATTTAATATTACTATCTGACAGCAAATGATTAATTCACAAAGATATATGTACATTAAACGATCTCAGATTCTTCACACACTACAACTACAGTAGCAGTTTTAGTTTGTAGTAGTATATGTTGCAACAATGCATCTTTATTCCTTAACACTAAGTAAGTAGACGAGTAGTACAAAAGATGACATTTATATATTTGGTTACATTACTTATATACAAGTAAAAGAGTAATCTGGAGCTTTCCGTAACACATATGCTCAGTATTTACTGTGAATTCGGCAAGAGTTACATAGATAAACGGAAATTCAATTAGTGCTTAGTGTGGAACTAGTGCTCAACCCACAGAAGACCAATAATATAGGCGCGACGGACTATTTACTATAAAACACAATATGCTTTTATATCTTTTAGCGGGTTGGGGTCTACAGTATGGTTGATCTGGGGTGGTCTACTGTGCTCCGGTTTGATGTAAAGGCCTTTGCGGCTTACCATTTATAAATAAATGAATCAAATTCACTTTCCTATTCAGAAGAGCTTCTGCCAATGATGTACAATGTAGCTCCACACAATGTGATCCATTTAAAACTGCCATATGGCTTAATATGCTGTGTAGAACCAAAATATTTCCTAGTTAAATAGAATATTAGCTGATGCTTTGTAGCAAGTCGAGACATGGAGAGTTGCTTTAATCTCATTAAACTCTTTTGTAACCCGTGTAGGCATATATATATGATGCGTATACACAATTACGTCCACATCACATGATTAGTATTATAGCACAGCCTGAACTAAGTAATTAATATTATTTCTGTGTATATAGCTTTACTTTTGACTTTCACATTACCTACAGGTGAAAGCGACTTTTCCTGATTTCCTACCAGATAAGTTTATTGAACTCGTCAAAAATTCAAAATCGATTTATCATGTAATAATTACCTATGGAAATAGGGGTTTGTTTATATACCAGACGACGAATTGAAAACAACACCCACACACAAAAATTCTACATTTATCGTAGTCTTAATTACCTCGACATTATACAACGTCACCAATACAACCCACACACATAAGTACCTGTACCTAACCTTCTCGTTATTCTCAACTACCTACTCATTCCGAGTTATTTACTGAATGAATCATAGATGTTACAACAACATTCCAGTTTTTTGCCATTAGTGTTGTTGTTCAGTATTTTAGTAAATATTGACATAGTAGGTACCTCATAATTGACATGACTGGATTCAAACACATTGCATTAAATTGACTGAAACAACCTTTCTCCTTTAATTTTGGTTGCACTTTACTAAATGTTGACATTTCCATCTGAAACAATTGTATCAATATAGATTCTATTAATATATAATATAATATACTAGCTATGACAATCTTGTTTAATATTTTAGTGTTGTCAATACACAGAGAATGTAAGTCAATTCGTTAAATTTGGAGTCTTGATGACAGTTGTTTCAAGTGGGTCAGTGCAAACCGCAGAGCGGTTCCATTTCAGGATGTATTGACTTTAGTTGACTTAGTCGAAGAATAAAGTGACCAAACTCGATCATTGCAGAGTAGTAAAAGGATGCCTGAGTGAAGCTGGAACAATTTTAAAGGATTTGTCCAACCTAGGGATTTGTTGGATGTGTACCTACGTTGAGTCGGTGAGCATGAGAGTTTACACTTATAGATTTGAAAAGAAAAGAAGAATCAGGCTGGCTTTCTAGGGATTTACTTTTCACGCATTTGACAACAGCAGCCCAGGCGAACGCATAAACAAACAAATATTACCCATGCTACTCCCTATACTGTATTAGGCATGTTCTTTACACCAAAGTTGACAGAGGCGATGCTATATACATGTATCTTCTTGGCCCATATACATTTCTTGCTGCGTACATATTACAATGCACTCCACTCCAATTCTAGAAGAAGAATTTTTTCTAGATTCGATTCGTTATCTCAGACATGAAAGTAAAAAGCACTACCGTATACTTTATATCTAACTCAAGTGTATCGAATCCAATTTTATTTATATAGGAAAGTAGACTACCATTTTATTTGATCCTACTTTTCAGTAGTGTACTTACGCACACTACAGTGCAGTAGTACATACCTATGTATGTGTAAGGGAATACAAGAATTCTAAGTATGTATGTATGTATGAGTTCAGGAATACAGGAAATACAATAACGTGTAACTGTTAAGAACATGCATGCATAGCTAGTACCACTAGTATTCCTTTACATCTACAGTTTATATTCATCCCCCGGCTATGATGCAACCGAAAAAAACGGGTTCAACTGACACGGCAGTTTACTAACATCTCTACTGGAGAACGCAGTTAAAGTCAACGAAATTTCCTCGCTCTCTTCAAAATGCATATACCTAACTTAACTTGACTACCCAGTTGTCGTCAGAGATGCAGAGCAATAATATTTTGAAAGCTATGCCTTCTGATTATGTTAAAGTGGAGTACCTACTATATACTGCATGGTTGTCTCAGGGTTATTTTGCAAGTCGACACAAATTGTTTGAGTATGAATATCCCTTCATTTCGTTGACATTTTGTATTCCATAAATTGTCAGAACGAATCGACTAAGGAAGTACAAAGGAAAACCATAAAGCACTTTATATTTAGTACCTAAATGACAACACAATTTATGCAAAGCATGTTGTAACATTCACAAAAATGCTACTTGCTACTCGTAAAACTAATTATATGATAGTACTACGAGATTACGGCATTTTCGTTGGAAATTGTACGTACTGCCATTTTGTATCTTCTTCAGATAGGTAAGTTGGTAAGTACCACTCATGGCCATGATAATGAGTTATCTTGTACATGATGAATCATTATAATTATAGAAGCATAATAAAACATGACTAAAGAGTATCACTAAAAAAGGAAAGGTTTCCTATGAAAAATGTTGAAATGTAGAGTGGTTCGTTGTGCCTTTATTTTTATGCTTTGGAGCGATTTGAGAATTAAACAAACTATCTACGCAAATACTCCGGGTAATGTTAGCAACCTACCAACATTCTGGTGTTCCAGCACTAGCGCTCATTTTCTACTGATACAGTTTCCTTTCTCCCCATATTCCAACACATTTTGTAACGTTGTAGGAGTACATTGATGTACTACACAGTACAGCTAATGGTTACTACAGCACAAGGTTGATCTATGCAATGTTTGCAAATGCAATGGAAAGTAAACACTATAAAATCTCATAGTATGTATATGGGAGTACTATAAAATGTGTTATAGTATTGACAAGGCTGACAGTGAAGCATGAAGTAGTCATGTTGTGATTGTGTGCGTATGTATATCACCCTCGTGGCAAAGGCTAATTAGGCCGCAGCAGCACCAGCAAAGTTTATTTATTCCAGCAAAATTAAATAACGTAGCAACGCATACGTTTCCTCAACATTTCACTATCCTTCTAGCAGTCCTTCTCCGTTGGGCAAAAGCAAAACAATGTAGGTAGTTCATATTCTACGCAATATACGCACTAAAATTATAAAGGGCTATACCTTTTTATTATTCAGAGAGTTATGCCACGATTATACTATTATAAAGAAGTTGTATGGAAAACGGAAATAAAAGGTGGTAACTTTTGATTGTGTACAGTACCCCCAGTGGAATAATTACATAGCAATACAAAGATCTGCAGTCAAATCAACCAAGTCGAGTCTAGACAACTAAAGAACTAAAGTTAGAACAAGGACAGAGTCAATTTTAAATGCTCGACTCACTCTGTGTAGTGTAGTCCACTAATGTAAGCAGAGTTGAACTCTGCTCGTGTCTACCCGTTTTCTTAATTCCCTTCGTCAGCACTCTACTTTACAAAAGTTAGAAAAGTGTGTGCACCTCTTTAGGAGTGTGTGTTAGTATGTATATAGATGTATACTACAACAAACTAAAGAAGTAAATTTCTCATGGAGTAGGTCAATTCTTTACAAGTGAGCTTATTGAATCAGGCTGGAAATCTTAAAGCTGACTTGACAACGAGCTTCTCTCTATACACACTTGAGAAAACTCTTGTGATGTGCAGTCTTTCCTCAAAATTCCACTAAGGTTAAGAAAACGCGAGTAACTTGTATCCCTAGTGGCTCTCAAGGGTCTTTGATACAATGCGTTAGGAATGAAAGAGCAAAAGAGTAGAATACAGAATAACTACCTACAACCTACTAACATAAGAAACGCAATATACATTAGGTAAGTAGCTAAGTACCTTACTACACTAGTACCTTTATATACTACACCTAAGTACCTACACGATTTTCTTACTTACTAACCAAAGCGGCACACAACTAGTAAGACCACACCGTCTAAGAAGCGGTTTTTAATCCAGCGAACAAAAGTACATAAACTACAGTCTTAAGTTCACCAAGTCAACTTGGATAATAGCAAGTAACTAATAACTGGCTACAATCTACATTAAACCAACGTAGCCTACCCTCAGCACATAGGTCCTAGTCTTCTCAGTTACTTCGTATGCGGGTTAAAATGTGAAACTGCAGATGCAACATCAAGTACCTAGTCGTAGTAGGTAATGGCACTAACAGTCTAACAGTAGATTCACAATGAATTGTATTCAGCCCGTTAAGCCATTTTCTAATACTACATGCTACTACAACTAATACAACTACAAAGTAGAAACTCGCAATAGAGAGTCGCAACACAACGCAACGTTGCACAACGCGGAAAGTTCATAGAGTACATTAGTACCCACTTGGTTCCTTCTACCATAGTAAGTAAACTACTAATATATCCCGCTCCAACTTAACTCTGATAAATTCTAATAGTAAACGAAAGTAAGCTAAAAACCCGAGAACTTAACTAAACTCACATTTCCCCCATCAGATAGATTACCTCTAAACTACCAAACTGCTCCTACTGACCAAATACTACTACTACTATCTTACGCATATTCTCGTTACATGGAATCGTTCTCGAATCAAGGAAAACACTACAGCTCGTAAGTACATACACTTTTCTTCATTGTAGTAGGTGGAGAAGAAGAAAGTCGAAGGCCGAGCGAGAAAGAGAGTGTAGACTGTATACAGAGAACCTCAGACAAAGTCAAAGGAAAATAAATATATTGTGTGTCTGCCTTGCTTTCCTTGCTTTTGCCATTGAACATTGAACATAGCAATACATATAACATTGCGTTGTGTTTGTAGTGTACCCAAGAAAGCAAGTATAGTGGGTTAGGCACTAGGATTGTGTTATCAACAAAGAACCAGAGCCAAAGTTGAATTGCTTTCCAGTAGCAAGCATTTCGCTCTCCGAGAGAGTACAGAGATCCTACGGATAGACAAGAACAACGGGGCAGAGAAACATCCCATATAGAAATAGTGGCATCATCACTGTTTCATTTAGCTTTAAGTAGTACAGATCCCTATGTGTAATATATAACAGGCAATGAGAGTAGAATGTGAGTAGGTAGCTTGAGATAGTTTACTTTACTTACATTACATTAACAACGTATCACTTCGTTACGCTCTGTTCTGTCTCAACTGGTAGGGTGCACAGGGAAACTGACTAGGAGCATTGTTCTTTTTGTGTTGTCTGGCTGGATTCGGTTATTACTGTAGTTGGCTTGGGTGGGTGTCATTGGCTGCCATGGACTCTTTCTTCCTAGCATTATGTATTGTGCACAATGTAAAGTTATACTAACTAACTGACAATGAGCTCTCAGTACTTTCCTTTTACTAACAGTAAACAGTAAATACAGACACACTCCACTTGGCGGGTATAGTTTGTGTAAGTTTTTGGAAATAGTATGTAGTACTTGGAATACTAGGAGAAAGACTGCGTAGTGTTAATGGAAACGAATAGGGAAGTAGTACATTGTAGTGGTACTAAACTGCGATTCTAGTATGCGATATGATATAGTAGGAGGTAGGAGGCATTTGGCCAGGAGTATTTACAATTTACCATACACTACTATACTATCATGGAAACACTCTGTCAGACAGGAAAGTAAATTGACGACCTAAAGCCTTTTAGTAGTTTGGGTAGGAGTTCTGCTTGTTTCAGCAAATCGCATGAGAATTAATTAACACTGTCTTCATTAAGGGCCACACTCTCCGGAATTATTGGTCCTGTTATGTGTAGTCATTGTGTACTTTCGTCTGTCTAAACTCAAGCAATAGGATAGCAGTCTTATTGTGACTACTTGTACAAACCTACTACACCTCTATGTACGCAACGTACTTGTGTACTACAGGTCCACTTAACTTACACAAGTATTATTTAACGATAAACTAAATACCTATACATACAATACAGCATAATCTATAAACTACTACTCTAAGTATTTAGGTTACAATGCAGGCATAAATATTTGTTGTTTATAAAACAAAAATTGTATACACTTTGACGAATTTTATTACTACTAATTAAAAGGAAACATAAAGATAGTGCAATGTTTTATTCTTGTACAGGAAACGGGAACATAAACAAGGAGCAAATTAAGTTGGAGCGACACTCTGTCTCTCCATGTCCTCTGTATATGTATAGTGTTTCAGATCACTGAAAAATTACTACTCTGTGTGCCTTGGTTTTATTCGTGGTTGAATACAAAGGAAACTGTAATTCGGTGTTGCACATTCTGTCACAGTAGTAATTTAATAGGGAGTGTTATTTCAAAACGTGGGGAAAGCAATTAATTTTTACTATAAATTACTGGTGCCCAAAAATTGGATTTTATTATTAACATTAACTACACGCAGCCACCACTTTCACTTACCCCTTGGCAATTTTGTTTTATTACACTATCAATTATTTTTAATCATGTAGCATTCTCGCTGATGCTGCATCGTTTCCGACAATTTATGTAAACCACGGAAAAGTTTTTGAGTGAAAGTTTCTACACTTACTTGTTCCACCCCTACTAGTGCCGCATGAATAGAAATGTCAGTCTCCTTTTCAACGAATATGTCACGATGTGTTGCACACGGAAAGAGGAGGGTGACGATGATGATGAGTGAGGACGATGCTATGTTCGAAATGTGATTGAACGAGTGTAGAAAAGACAACTTTGCAATGACGCCAAAGGCAGAGTCTTAAATTGAAGTGCACCAAGTTTATTGTTCTTCTTACACAGTATCTTTATTCGATGCTCTTCAGCAAACAATCACCGTAATTGAACTTACTTTGTCGTTTCTGCCATAGCGAGTTCTTGTGCTTCATGTTTCATTACTTTCATTTCTATGTACAAGGTTCAAGTTGCTATTAACGCTTTTTGAGGAGTCGTATATGAAGCACACACATTACACATACTGTCTTACTCCTCCGTGTTATGTATTTAAATTTCTTTTTATTGCGACAGATCCTTTGTCCATTTCGATCGGCTGAAGTGAAGCTGTGATCCTAAAAACAGAAAATGAATAGAATAATAAAGATATTTTAGTTTGGAATTCCAGGCCACAATCAAGCTGCTATTAACAATACAATCTTCCACATCTATAGGTAAAGGACAAGTGCAGTCAGTCTAAGCTTCGGTTTCTCCTTTAGTTTCTTAACAACCATCTCGTTGTATTTCGCAAGACTCAAGTTTCCAATTTCGATCCTAATCGAGCCAATAAATGAGTTTCAGCACAGTTGATTGGATTTCTTGAGAGCAGGGTGGCTTTATTTTATTCAACGCCCCATCTACAAGACTTTAATTTTGTCTTTGGTTTTTGCCATGCATAAATTGGGATGGGTAGTCACTTACTATAGAGTGCTTCATTTCTAGTGTTCAATATCTCATGAACATTTCGCTGTGGAGGTGCTTGTTCCAAAGAAGACGGAAATCGTTTGCTGGCTGTGTAAGTGGCAATTGGTAAGTCGTAGTTTATACATACATACAGCGCAACTCTTTCAGAATCAACTGTGAGCTCTTTGTAAAGAGTATACCTAAGTAGGTTGTTCAGCATAATAATTTATAGCAACCAAATTCTACTTATGCTTCTAAATTTTCTCCATTGTTGACTTCCTAGTTCTGTCATGCTAGTAGATTTAGCTTTGAAATGTAATGTTATGCTTGAATATGAATGTAATTCTTAGCTCGACAGAGCTTAACGGAACTATATGGGACTGGATATAGCACACTAATAAGTCTACTGCAATTGCTGTGATAGTGGCATTACTTGTACTTTGTAGTACTATAACCATTATTGCATTCCTTCATGCTCTAAGCAACTGAAGAAAAGAAAAGTTCAGAAATTTATAGGTTTTAATTTGAAAATTACGTACGTAAAGTCGTTTTCAAAGTTTTCCTATGGACGCTCTCATTCTATCTAAGCCCTATGTTCTATGTATGGCCCTTTCTACGTATATAATACACCAAGGCCGACGAACTAAACTGATGACGGAACTTTGCCAAAGGAGCAGTCGTCCGTTCAATTTCAGTTCACAATGAGTCCTTATGTGTGTGTCCCCTGAAGAAATTCTAGCACTTGCTTTTCACGCTTAAAATGTAGAATATCAAAGGGAATGGGCGGTCTGCTTAGTGTTAGTTATGTTATGTATTTGGCTTGTGGCTTTAGATTTGTGAGTCGATTATCATTGTTTATGGGGATTTTCAATGATTTTAATTAGACGCTTTTCTCTATTCTCGTGTGGGCCGTCCGACAAAAAGCTTTTAGTGTTTGTACTTTACTTTGTACTATTTCTACTATGTATATAGTACTTCATGATTTCTCTTTCTGATAAACGATCCGTGAACAAAATGTAGCAAATACATAGCAAGAGAAATATCACGCATTCCTTTCATTTATATAAATGTTTTATATTTTAATTGTTTGCTCGTAGTAAAGCAAAGAAAATATTTAGCTAGTACCTACATACAAAGTGAGAATGCCACACTCAAAATTACAACACTATTGATTCCTTCATTAACGAGAAAATTCTCGCTTTCCCTTTTACGTTCTTTTGTAAGAGATCCATAAAGTTTATTACGGAATGATGGAGCATGCCACGAGAATATCTATATTGATATTAGGTACTTGTGTGTAGTGAAGCGAAACTTTACTTACTTTTCTCTTGTTCTTCAGCAGATTACAAATATTCCTTTTAGATGATGCACCAATTGCTCACGGCACAAATTAATTATTGAATACTGATGCTCTTTGCAGCAGTGCAGGTTTGCAAGTTTTTCCCTTGTAGTAGGTAGTTAACGTGAACCGCTGCTGGCAAAAGTTATTTTTAAACATTAATAAATATGCTAATGCTCACTTTGAGTTGTGTGATTATTGAATATTCGGAACTTTTAGAAATTCGCAAGCAACTATCACTATATTAGTACATGAACAAAAAGAGGAAACATGAAATATTGTGACGAAACTGTGTAGACGGTAAAATCACAATGAAGTTTTTTGTTTACTTTGTTTCTCTATATAGACACTTAAACGGTTATTAACTCTTTGAGTGTTCAGACTGTTTAAATTTTAAAACTTTCATTTACTTTCAGAAAGAAAATTGGATTTCTCAAGTTTCCCTCGGAGAAACTGGTGCTGACAGACAGACGGTTGTTTGTTTGTGTTTGTTAAAGAAAATTGTCTGCTAATACTATTAGGTATATGTGCTAAGTTTGTCTATTACTATTTACTTGTAAACAGTCATCAACCCTTGAACGTGAACTTTCTTGTGTATGTCATTGTCAACTTTTTTTATTCTCATAGAACTGTCACACAAACATTGCGACAATGTCAAACAATTGGTTCTGGATGTTCCAAGAAAACACTTCACCACAAATCTCGGAGATTCTAGTCACAAGGAGAAGGGAGCAAGAGACTCACTCGTGCTAAAAACGGTAAAAAAAGTCTATCATTTATGGAGAGATATAAAATATCATCATCATCTTTTCGGTATGTTGGTGTGCGAACAGAAGTGTTGAGATTAGGTTGAGATTACAAAGGACAAGTTTCTACGCTCAAAGCTGGATGTTGAACCGTGAAGTAGTGTTACCAGAATAAATTCTGAGTCTCTACTCTTAAGTAGTGTATATAGCGAAAGTTAAAGAATTCGTAAACACGATTCAGCTAGAATAATCCTTATTCTAGACACTTCCTTTAATTTCTTTCTTCAAATGTAGTTGCAGGAAGAAAACACAGCGTGAGATTCTTATAGAAGAACTAAAAATAGTGGAGACAAAAGAAAACTCAAGTGTCAAAAGTGCATTTTGAAGCTTAGACTCATCCTTCCCACACTCTTGCATTCACAATGAAGAAGAATATTATTTCCACAGTTTTTATACCAAGAAGAGTTCCACTATCTTCCTTTAGCTTGCTTGTTCCTTTAGCTTTCTTTAGTTTCAGATTAGTCTTTCTCTACTACTTGTGCTGAATAGCGTGTCTTTATTTTATATACCTACTACAGATACTCCCCAGTTTTACTTTACTACTTATCTAAACGGAGTTAGTGAAACGAAAGAATTGCGACGAGCTTGCAAGACAAAGATTTTCAATAGAGAGAAGCAAAAGTACCACAAAAACTCCACACTGTGAAAGTATTCGTCGTATGTAGCAAGTCTTTTTCCTTTAACCAATGAGTAACCTACTACTATACTTATTGTATGTAAGTAGACAAGAATTGAGTCTTGAGTTTCTAAAAGATGAGTTGTCACCTCTGGTGAAAGATGTTAGATTGATTGGACGCACTTAGCGAAACTTATCCATATTATGCAAACTTTTGCACTTTTCCTCTGTCTCAGTTTTAGCAGCATTGATCTTGATAGATGTTTTGCAGATACAGTTGAAGCGATTTCCACTCTCTTCAAATTATCACTCTCTCTTTTTCTCTCTCTTATAAAAGTTTATCTATCTCTTGATGCAAACTGCAATCTCTAAACAAATGACTAGAACTTTTATGTAAATTATCAGAAATTCCACACAAATTGTTTTAGTTACATTAAGTATGTTCTGATATATTTTTAAGAAGAATAGTTTCCACTTAAACTGCTCTTAGTAGTTTATTTTGACCTTCTCTGTTATGTAAACTTTTTGCGGTGAAACAAATAGTTTGGCGAGCTATAAATTCACAACACTGAACAGGGAAGACAGGAAGAGTGTAGCTATTCCAGTAGACAAGGGTTAATCTCTTCACCCTGCGATAAGAATGGCAATATACCTTTAGCCGTAGCTCTCCCTAGTCGGTATTTGTCTAAGAAATCTTCGTCTCACAGAATGCGGTACGGATTCTCTCCACAAACTAAACCGGATTGCGTTCGCTCCGTTCGCTTTTAAGCTCAATCTTCCCGTACCTTTCTTTGAAATGTAGTGTGGAGAGGAGAGTTGAGTGGAAAAGCAGTCTGGCTTGCCAACATTGAGTCTACCCAGTACAAGTTTAGGCACTGTGCAGTTTCCAGTAGCACTTCCACCACCAACATTCACATTCAGTCAGTACTCGTAGTCGACGTTGAATGTTGAATTCGGGAGTTGAACAAAGACTGAGAGAAAGACAGAAAGAGAGAGAGAGAAAGCAAACGCCTGGGTCGGGTAACTCGGGTACATTGAGAATTGTAGTAGTAGTTTCTGGTGGTGGTTCTAGTTTTAGTTCCAGTACAGAAGAACTGGAGGAAAAGGGTATGCTCCTACGTGTACGTTACGTTATTCAGTCTCATGTCAGTTCGGTTGGTTCACTCTCTTATGCTTGCGTTGTTAGACTGTGTTGTATGTACATAGTATACGAAGAAAGGGGACGTACCATACTGCATATTATAACCATCGATTTTCCTTTATCCTTTTTCCTATATTACTAGCACTACACAGCTATAGTATCTTTCCGCCTCAGTTTTACTATTCGGGAACAACTGAGCAATCCTCACACATACACACACAGAAACAGAGAGGTACTACACACACATACTTTTCTGAACTCTCCTTGTAAGTAAACTTTGTTCTAGAGCAGAGTTGGGTTTGCATGCACCCGGCTCATGCAAAATATTTTAAGATTTTATAGATGACAATGACACTGATGCTATTAAAAAATATGCTGCGCTTCCATTACAAGTATTACATCACTGTTTATTAATTGAACGTGTCATTCAAGTGGGTGACCAAAATAGAAAAACTGGAGCTTCAACATGCTTACAACACATACATTTCTAAATTACTTCAGAGTTGGTATTATTGAAGTGTGTGGTAAGTGTTGGTGGTGTGTGTATGTGTTGGTGGGGAATGACGTTAAAAGTAAACCAACCCTTATGCCTGTTTTCTCTTCGTTTCCCATTCATGATCACACAGAATCGACGGCCTTGTTCCACAGAGTGACACACATATTTTCTTTCTAAAAGGTTTTCGATGTTTAGCTTAATGTACATATAGTATACTACTACATGAGGGAAAAAGGGTTGACTCGAGAAAATCTTTACAGCATTTTCCCACATCGACCAGAAAAATTGATGTTGGCATTTCAAATTCAACTCACTAAAGACAGACTGGCAATTTTAATTCCATGTTCTCATCTATAAGAGTGTAGTACTACAGAAAGATAATGTCTTTCATCGAAAAAATCCTATATACTTAATGCCGTTAACGCTACTTGTTCCTCTAAATTTGGAGTTAAGCGAATGTGTATTCTCAGTGGTCTTGGCAAACTACTTATGTATCAGTTTTTACCATTGTGTGTCAAGCTTTTACACTCATACTTCAAAACGATTGTTCAATAATTTAGTATCT
>JAQFYB010002491.1:0-24197 GCA_034694085.1 Pogonognathellus longicornis
AACGAATTTGCCTATATACATATGCAATAGTAGCATAGAAATTAATACTAAAACTACAGATTAACGTATTTAAGAATTATTAATAATACTGTGTGTTCCTCTATACTGCTAAAGGTGCTGTGCATGTAAACTCAATGAAATGAAATATGGGAATCGTCAAGGATAAAAACTTTCACTAGCAAACAAGTACCTGTCTCCCATTTATATTCATGACATTCGTTTCCTAAAAATCATTGTAAATCATTTAGTGTTACACAGAGAACCAATAATGAATAAGTAATTACTACGCGCTGTATCTGTATCACTACTACTAAAGCCAGCATACTGCACTGTTAATCTAATAACACAATTACTATTCTACACTGTAAGAGTTAAAACACACTAACGACATACTACTAATTCTAAAATTCTTCATCATGCCTATAGGAAATGTACATACACACATTACATACATACGTATAAGTACTACACATACAGTAAAATGATAACAGCGAATTAAGATTAATTTAGCTAAAAATGTATCCTATGTATCACATACATTTTCTATACCTAGGTATCTAATATGTACGTTTAAAATATTCCATTTAAAGTATTTAAGATCAAATATACGAAATGAACAACTCAATTGAATTTGCAATACTTAATAACGTTGCAAAATCCAAAACTCGTCGAGCCATTTAATCGAAACTATTCAAAAGTGCTGTTTTCATGAACTAAAAACTTTCTATAGTGTTCTTTCACTTAAAATACTTCAAGCAAACATACTGTAATTAATCATCTGGAAATAAAAATAAGTAAATTCGGGTAAAACACTGTAATATATAAAAAGTGTACAGTAGGTTCAACATAGATTGTTATGTACTACATAGACATGAGATAAAAAAATAGTTAACTACTACTACTACTACATACTACTGCTACTGTACTACTACCACTACTACTACTGCCGGAAGTTAAAATTAAATGTTGTCATAAAACGAAATGATTGATGAAGAATAAATAAATAAATAGTAATGAAATTGTAGAAAACATAACGATTAATAATGAATCGTATAACACACGTCATCGTCAATGTCAAAATGTCGATATCCAGTTATCATTAAAATTCGTCTCAACAAGTAAAAAGTGAAGCTAAAATACACATACCTTTAAGTGAACTACTAAACTGTACTCTGCGTGTACAAGTCAAAAGTACTATTATGGTAATGGTAGAGAGTTGTGAATTTGCGGATGCATTTATCTACGTTAAAATAATTTAGGTACTAAAAATTAATAAGAAATTCATCAATCAAAATCAAAACGTAGCTCTCCATTACAATTAGTCTGTCGTATGAAATACAAGAAACACAATTTACACAAACAGACACACATAAAAAAATACATTCAAACTGCGAGTATACTTTATCATTTACTAATAAATATCTAAACTAATGTTTGTGTGTAGGAAAATTCTCAGCACATGATAAATTGGAGTGAGTGTGTTGATACTGCATGTAAGTATTGCTTAAAATGTTCAATGTTTAGTTCCGGTTTATTTTAGAGCACAATTAATTGTGTTCTGTCAATGTGTAGTTCATAAAATGAACAAAGCGAATATGTGTGAGATCTTTTTGTTGAAATTATTTCCTTTTCTGTGTAAAAATGTGTTTTCCTGTCATGTTTATTTGAATTTACAGCAATACTGTAAAATTTTCTACATGGCTATTATTGTTATGATGAAGATAATGTACATACTAAGAGAGCATTATTAAAATACTATTTCGATTTTAGTGTCTGAAACTCTTTTGTCAGTCTTATTGCAATTAACGTACATTCTTAATGCTATAATTAGTAATGCGTCATCGAGTTGTTCTTGCTGCAACAGTGTAACATACATTTCGAAAACAATCTGTGATTTCCATGAAAAAACAATTCGTCTTGACAAGCTGAGCAATGTATATAATAGTCACATAATTTTTTCAAGTAATTAAGTAAATAGTTTCCGTTTGTTCACTATGTGCCGGTTTTCAAAGCTCATTTAATACAACTGCCTCCTATTGTGCTTTGCTAATTTAGTATTACATAATATGTAACAATAGAATTACTGAGTCCGTACATAAAAAAATAGAGAATAGTCTGAATTTGTCATTTGAATCAAAAATGCAATTTGTAGCAGCGTCTGTCTGTAAAACGATATAAAATGTCACGCTCATTAACATTGAGGATTTGGAATCAGGAATTCCAAAAAATATTTGTGTTTCTAAAATTGCTTTCACAATAATATGCTGAAATTACTTAGTGAATATGTTACTACGAATAATATAAATTTGTTTAAGTAAATGGTGCTACTATGTAAAACGATATGCTGCCCACCTGTTGTACTATTGAAGCTATACACATGTCCTTCCAATACATTATGTCAGTTAAAAATGCAAAGTATGCAATAATAAAGTGTATAGGTACTTATTAACAAAGCTTTCAGTTTGGCCTTTTACATTACTAGAAACATCTTCAAAGCCAATTCAATACTAATTACTATTAAACTATGAATAAAACGGGTGAAATAGATTAACATGAACCATTACATACTGAATTTGTAATGAATGAACTCTAAACCACATACATGAGAATGTCATCACAAAATCAAGAACTGAACTTTAATAATTGGCAACACGGTGTATTTAAATCATCCATTTGTGAGTGAGCGTTTATAAAATAAGATTGGGTCATAAATATGTTGTAAATGAACATCGAAGATCTTTGTAAAAACTGTAACTTCTAGCTTGTTTGGGTAAATGTGCATCAATGTCAATTTAATGTTAATTTAATTAGGATTTAATTTCTATTATGTAGATAGCTTTTAATGGTTGTATTAAATTTATTGCTACAATAATGCCGAAGTTGATGTCAGACTCAAAATTGAGGTGTATGGAATGGAAACAATAGTCCTATAATTAAGTATGAATGTTCAATCGAGTAATTATCAAAAATGTAGAGTTAAAATGTTTCAAGTGTGTTTGAAATGTAATTGTCAACGTATGTTACAGTTAAACAATATTACATATGAGGGATAAAAGGTAGCATAAGGATTAATAAAAGCAGAACCTACACAAAACCTACCTACCACTTACTACATAACATACGCACATGGACACATACACCAAGTTACACACAATGAATTACATGATGATACTAAGATATGATATGATGAAATAATATAATGATGAGACAACCATTGTAAAACCTGAATAAAAACTGCGTTGTTTTACAAAAATATCTTAACACAAGGATCAATTCTTTCTAAATGTTAATTTCATGGACATTATGCGTACATTACATACCTAGAACATTGTAACCATCAGAAAAATACGGACGATCTACTTATTGTAGTATGTAATTATTATTGTTGTTTCCATCAATTTGAATATTGCCTTTCAACATTACAAGCATTATTATAATGTTGGCGAAAGATTTCTGATTTAGAATTTGTACGCTAAAGAAAGGAGTTAGTTGTGTACAATCACAACTAAAGTAAGTAGTGTTCTATTTCTTATGATTTTAATAATCAAGGATTTATAATGAAAAGAAGGGAGTTGCGTACAATCATAGTGCTCGATTTCTGTGATAGAAATAATTGCTTATTGAAAAGAAATTCTGGTAAATAATCAAAAGCATAAAACATTTCAATTGGACAATGGAATGAATTTCTTTTTTATCCGATTTTTTAGTGATCTCAACTGTGTTGCAGGCCAGACATGATGCATTATCTTCATTTGTTTGGATTTTCATTATTTTTGTTCATCCAGTGCAAAGCAAAGAAATTATATTACACATGTGCAAATCCAAAATGTATTCTTAAACAATACTTAAATAAAAGATCCGCATTTATTGTTAAGAAGTGAGACCTATCTAAATCAAGATTTGCATAGATATGAAATTAATAATAAGCGGATAAAGGTTAAACTCTTTAACTTTCACTTGATTGAATATAACGATATTATTAAATTGAGCAATTTTTATAGTTTCTTACAAACATCCACAGAAAAGGGTGCCTTTTAAATCGAACAGTATCATTGCATTTTGCCTTAGTGAGAACTGTATTTAAATTATTATGAATCATCACAAAAAAATTGAGAAAAGCATATTCCAGCCCGATAATATTAATACAATGGTTAACAAAATTATCAAGCAACACAAATAATTCCTCTAGTACTTGCTCATTTTCTAACAGACTTACGGGATTTTTGCAATCACTAATTGACTTATCAAACGCTAAAACTGGGTGGAATATCGAAGGATACAAATTGTAATAATCATAGCGACTATGAATGGTCAGAAGACTGAAAATTAGTCGTTCAGTGTAATTAACGATATCACTGTTCTCCAAGATTAGCATTACTTCTTCATCGGATGATTCCAGAGTGCCAGGATTTTTATATTTATGAGACAAACGCAACATTATGGCCATAAATATGTCAGAATTCTTTTCACAGTACGGAACAATAATTTCTGGCTCTGAGGATGATAAAGAGGTACAAAGCAATTCGTCCAGACGATTGGGGCTTAGAAGCAGCAATTTTGACATGACTTGTATTTCTGCTGCGGGATTAACCGCACCTAAGTAAGTTATAAAAAAAGCATTAAGGAATAGAACATTAATTGCTAAAATGACTGCATGAATTGTATTAATTTTTTTAAATACCAATTTTGTGTTTCCCCCAAATGAAGTCTAAAAAATCATTCAAGTCTTTATTACAAGTTTCTGTCCGGCAATTTTCCTTAGAGAGAACTCTATGAAAGATTGTTGAAAATATGGTCCAAAGTTTCTCAACTTCACTGGAAATAATATCTGTGTAATAAATATAAAATTAATAAGAAGAAATAATATAAAGTACTTCATATTAATGGAATTGGTTTGTATTATTATAAGTCAGATTAATTATTTTTGTCAAAAGGTGCATTAGTATAAATACCTGTTTGTTTGTCGTTGTTTTGGATTTTGGGCTTTGTGTCACGCATTTGAACCATAAGATTCAATAGAGTTTTTCCAGTTGAAATTAATTGAAATTCTTGCATGCTATTTGACACAGCGACAGTTTCATAAATGGTTGTAAGAAGTTTCCTCACAGGAAGAACTCTTAAATACGGATCTGAATCCTCTGCCCCTGCAACTACCCCACATGGAGCATTCATTTTCTTTACTTTTCTCCAGTTCTACAAGCAATCGGCTGAAATATTATCCGTGTACCTGTAAAAAAAGCCAAAATCAATTGTGTTACTTATTTACTTTATACAAAATCTGCATAAGAAAGTATTGAAATAAGTTATTCATTGTAGGTTGGTCACACAGAAAATGAAAAATGTTTTTGTTGTAATTCTCTAAATAAAATATTTTTACTCATCACTTGACATTACACAACACGAGTTGTCGGTAAATATCGCGCTCTTTCTTTACGGGCTCAGAATTAAGTATCAAGATTTCATTTGCATGTACAGTAACAGGTACAGGCTATGTTATAGAATACAGAAACGGCGATACAAGCAATATTATATGCAGCAATTAGGTGTTTCATTTATTTCCAACAAACTCATGTAATTTTTCTTATTGATATTATGATACAAATTATGTAGCATTTGTATGAAATTTTCTTTTTTACCAGCAAAATACAAAATAACAATAAGCAATATATTTCAAGTTATAAAGATGAAAATTTTTTAAATATCAATTCAATTAGTAGTTTCATGTCATATTCATTTAATTCTAAGGTAGTACGAGTCAATGTTCGTATAATCAATTTTCGTAAATATCACTACCCCTACCCTACCTACTTCCTTACATACCTAGTAATATTTACGAAAATCGATTAATGGCAAATATCAGCTTACCAAGTCGGAATTAAAATTTCGAAATTAGGAATACGCGTTATTTAAAGATAAAAAGATAAATATAATGCAATTTTTTACAAACGTACCCGTTTTTTCCTGGAATATTTTTTAAGGGAAAGGGCAAGAGATACGCCCTTACATTACCTAGCACATTATACCAGAATTATATGTTTGCTAACAATTAGGTAATATTTTGCGTTAATACACAATATAATATGTGTATATAACACTTCATTCTATCTATAAGAAAACTATCACAATTAATAAAATTTATTATTTAACTATCGTAAGATTAGATAGTTGCATTGCAGTATTTTGTCATTTGCATTATTGAGTGATTAATCTTGTATTCTGAAAATAGACCCCAAAGTAATTTATCTTGCTGCATTAGTACTTTACTACCGAAAGGTGATACATAAGGTGATACTTAGCACTTAGTAGTTTCAGAACTAACATACGTTTTAAGTGACGATAAAAATTATTAATGATTCCTTCATAAAAATTTAAATTCAAGGAAAATCTATACCATAAAACATTCAAGTTTTTGATAGATAGACACTGTTATCATGCATCATTAAAAAAATTGCATTTAAAGTTTATGAAACTAACAAATAATCTATTTACTTTATAGCTAAGCTATACAATTAAGCTGGGTTATTAATTAGCCGTTAATGTATCTGATATTTATTTCATTCTACTGATATTGTAATTTACACTAATTTATCTTAGATGAAATTGAATTAATTAATATCTTTTTTACAATCCACTCCCACAATCATTAATTTTTAGTATAATACGTTATTATATGTGCCTAGGTAAGAATCAATATCAAGTTCACATTGGCACTCGAAAGCATTAGAGTGAAATTAGATCGTACATTTCCAAAATGCACAAATAGACATACATGAGACAACTACTGTTGGAAATTGCAAATAAACATCACGACATTAGCCACGTAATAAATAAATAATGCAATCTGAGCCTGTCAGACTTTTCAATTCATCGCATTAGCTATAATAATGCTACAGCGTTACTATACATAAAATACATGTACCTACTCGACTATTACCTACCACCATAAAAGAATTCATGACTCAATTTAAAACAATCGGCAATCGTAGCAATTCGTTTATATAAAATGATAGTAGTATAAAAGGTCTCCTTCGGATTGCACATCCCTATAGCATTTAGTAGTAGCAGTTGTAGGAGTAGGAGTCGAAGAATTTACAAATACAAACAATACAACTTAGCCAAACGAAATTAGACAATTACAAATAATTCCACGAGAATGAATTGCATTATAGATTAGAAGCTCTAGAGAAAAGCTAAGCCATGCAGCAATCCACTAAAAGTTAGCTTTACATTACAAATGTACACAGTTGGCTATTTGCTCATTTCAATGTTGAAAGCTATACACAGGCAGCAGTAATATTATTTCCCACACATACAAAACACACTGTACAATCTCTCTTATACTCTACCCATGCAACTTACATTACATTACACCAGCAGCATATACCATACAAATTCTCAACACTGCAAATTCAACACATTATCACTTTGAATGTGCTTCAATCTTCAATATTATTATTGCGAAGCTTTATAACTCATACTTACCTTTATACCTGCACACACTTACTTTATACACAGAGAACATAATTACTAATACAATACTTATGCCACTTTTATAGTATAAACTTATTTTATATGCATTTAGGAGTATGTAGGTACTCAAGTGAAGTTTGTGACGTTTGAGTGTGTACCAACACTGCTACTAAGGCCAATTTACACATAGTAGTGCACAAGTAGGTATACATTATATTTACTATGGTAGTACAAGTAGTAGCGGCACAGTGCATATAAATGGTGTAGGAAAATACTATGCAATAGAATGAAGCGAGAATTTACACGTGTAGATTAATCATAGTGCAGTTAACAGCAGAACAGTACACTTTACACACATTATGATGTGATTGCTTTGTATATATAATAGTAGTAGGGCTATAGAGAAATACAATGCTACATTGCGTTGATAGCTTTTGGCTGTTAATGATTTTGCAATAAATAAAGCACATGCAAGCAGCACTCGTTTTATCCTAAACCTGAAGTATTAGCATTACATGACATTACTATGCATATTTAAAGTTACACAGCAATTCATTAATTCTTTCAAAATTTTCAATTCAGTTCTACAAAATTTATAGTAACTAGTTTGGCATATGCGTATCTATGGATTTAGATAATTTAAAACAATATTCCCTGCAAATACTTTATTTCATTTAGTCTCCATTTCACACATGCACAATGAAAAAGGAGAATTATTTAGGTATGTTTTTGAAAATATTTTTTTTATTAAAGGTAGTATATTTTTATCACGCACATAATATTTCCCTGCATGATAATTTTATGATGAAGCTGATTTTTGAATACATTCTATTGTAATGTATTTAATGAGAATAGGCATTCACATGTATTTCTATCCCGTGTTTTTCATTTTAAGAAAAAAATTGTTGTTGAAAAACGGGTCGTTAACTTACAATTGACTCTGTATACAATAATACCTAATAGATATTATAAGCAAGGTATTTTCCGCTAACAGATTAACATTAATATTTATTTTGACTTGTAGTAAACTAGGTATGGACTAAGAATTACAATAATTACAACTGTATAACACATTTTTACACATTTTCTGAATGATTGTATAGCATTTACCATTGCGCCTTGCATTTGCACAGTAAAATCTTCGTTTCGATTTAGCGCTCTGTTAGTAAATGCTTATATAGGCATAACTATGTAAATAGATGTCTTATCTTAACTGAATGAGTGAATATATGATGCATATTAAAATCATGCACAATACGAACTCCTTTGTGGTATGAGTAAGTTACAAAGTAATTTGGCGTGAAGAAAAGTGTGAAATACGAAATAGGAACCCACGATATTGAACAATACATTTCAGTTATTATTTTACAACAATATATAAAACCTTGTCAATCTAGCTAAACGCCTAAGGTTGATGTTATACCAGTGCAAGTAGTGTATTGTGTATACCTAGACTTAATACTACACTTATCGCTTAATTGATATAACTTTTTATGGTTTGAGTTAGCAAGAACGTTACGTTTAAGTTAATTGACTGTAATAATTGGAAGGGTGTAATTAATTGCAAATGTAAATGTGCAAAGGAAGTATTTTTTGCATGTAATGAATTTTTAATGCGTATTGTTTATACACAGAATGATTTCATTTTTCTTTCTTGATGAAACAATGCTAGCGCATTATAATAAGTGTCTCAAGTCAAAGTCTTTGCTATTTGTAAAATAATTGCGTTATCCAATACATCATACCTCAACATTCCCATAAAAATCCAACACAATAATAATATTCTTAAGACTTTGCAAAAGGTTATCTCATAATCTCTTTCTTACATCTTTACTTTACGTGAATGAGTTATTATTTTACACACACACGAGCTACGTAACATTACGTGTGTGTGTGTAAGTGTGTGTATGTAGCATATACATGTAAGTGCATGCTGCTAATGAAGATTTCTTGATGGAAGTTCAAGGCTCAAGGGAATGAATTGCAATATTACAACTAGCAATAATAATAATGATGATAGTAATAGAAATATAATACCAATGCAAGTAAGTGTACAAGTAATCGTACAATAAGATTATAATGCTATTACTATTACTACAAGTTACATACACTTCATAATATTATTTCTAAAAGTTGCATTGCGATATCTTTCCAAGTAAGAATATTATTGCGTATTAAAAGTTTAGAAGTATTTACCTTCTCTCTGTCTGCACACACACACAAACACACTCTACAATCACACAGACACAGCCCATGCATTTCTAATATACAGAGACAGACATATTATAGAGAGAGAGGTGTCTTTTTGATTGGAGTGCATTGCATGTGTAATTTGGTTACCTTTACCTTCTAAGTAGTTCTAGTATCTTGGGCTATATTTTGTTGTAGACGAGACCAACAAGTTACAAGTCACAAGCTGCAATTGAAAAATATATGCTGTCATGAATTGCAACACGAAAGTCCTGCTACTACTATTTGGATTAGTTAATTTTTTCAAGTTGCAATGCAACAGACGTATATCACCTCACCTACACAAACACACACACTTAAAAAATGCTAAATGAAAATGCTATCTCGTATGTGTATGCCCATGTTTTACACATTATTCTTATATAATACAAAAGATGGATAAAGGTTTTACATGTTTATAGTAGAATGTATGTGTATGTTGAGCTGCTGACCTGCCCGTATTCTTCTGTGTGTTTGTAGGTAGGAATTTGCAATCTTTCTGCTAGTTTGGAGTTTGGGTCACGTCAAAGATTTCATATGCGTGAAATAAAAGTAGTAAGAGTAACTTTTCTGAGCCAAGAAAAAATGTAAGTGTGCTGCTGCCATTGATATTGATATTCACCTTTAAAATTCACGTGGACTGTAATTACGAACCAGCTCATTTATGTCAGTGGGTCTTGATCTTGTTGCGATGAGCTCAATTGATTTTTTTCAAACTTTCTTCGAGAAATCATCATGCAGGGTTTTGCAATTCGTCACCATTATTGATGAAAGGTTAAATCATAAATAACTAGGTACTTTATTAGCACATGTATTGCTTCTTTGCTCTAGAAAATCCTTACTAAGGCTCTTACGTCCAATGTGGAGGCGAATTTTGTTTTGGTTTCGGGTGCTGTCGATTTATATAACACTAATACTTAGGTTAGTACACTAATACTTAGGTAGATTTATTTATTCATGAAGGTTATTTGTAATATTAATGTGTAATTTTTTTAAAGTGCTGGTTTATGAATGACATTTTTATAATTGCACAGTGTGTCACAGATGCACTACCAATAAACGCTTTTAGTTGGAATTAGAGTCATATCACGCAGTCACAAGTCTCAAGTATCACAAGCTTATTAGTTCGTGTAATTTAAAGTTGCGACATTCTTATTAAAAGTTTTTTTTAATCATTATCTTTGCACTTTGCGTTAAGTTTTTATTACATTATTATGGTTAAAATGAAGTGGTTCATTTGTAATGACTGGAAATTAATTTTAAGCTCAATGTAAATGAAGCGATGCTGTTATGAATGATGTCTTTCGCTTTACTCAACCATCCGATCATCACCTAATCCTATCTTCATTAAGTAGGTACTTAACTCATTCATCTCATTTTATCTCCCTTTCCATGGGTGTACTTACGAAATACATTGGATTTTTATGTTTTATTAACTGAAATTGGGAAATCCCTGTACGCAGTTAGTTTTACGCTGATAAAATGCACAAATCGTCTTTATACACTTCTTCATTGAGGTGTAAACTAATATGTAAAATAAATTTTAAGAGAATTATCTATTTTGCCTTAATTTAATTTCAGGCGTGTACTATATAAAATTTAAATTCGTGAATTCTGACTAATAATACAAATGAAAGTGAAAAATTGTAAAATTTATGATAAACTATCTGTATTGTATACATTATATACATAAATTCATTAGTTGATTTAGAAGTACAATTTACTATTTTTAGTTGCACCTATAGTTAATAAGTGAAATTTTCCCAATTAGCAAATTGGCCCTTTATTTAAAAACATTAATAAATATGCTCATTAAGTTGCAAAAATAAGTCAACTAAAATGTTTCTCTGATATTCAATTTTGAAAGCAAACCTTTTTCACAGCCCTTGTCTAAATTACCAATATCAATTTAAAATTTGACACAAGTGCAAGAAATCGTTCTTTATGAAGGGAAACAAAAAATTCATGTGATCCCGTCCCAAACTATTTTATAAGTACAAAGACGAATGTTAATTAGGTGCCTTCCTGCTAATCATTGCTATAAACTCCGATAGTAGTTTAATTAAGAAATGTATTGCGGGTAAAATAGTACAAACGGATTTACTCTTTTAACTATAGAATAATTAATGCTTCTAATAATTGTCTACGATTGACCTACAATAATTAGAACAATATATTTGTAAGCATGAATTTATTTTTAACAGTGACAAGAAAAACCGTATTTCTAATGCATGATGTGTAATTCTATATTACCAAAACGTTGTCATTAAAAGAATAGTATGAATATGGTACAAAATTACTGGCTTTTAAAATTCATTATTACCGCAATCTTGTAAACTAATGTAGTTCATTCATACACACTAATACGTATACTACGGGGAAACATTAGCACACCTCAGTTAAGTCAAAAGTATTTGAAATCCATACAGATTACAGTAATAATAACCTAATAAGAACGAGAAAGTCATTCGAAAGAGACTTTGCATAAGCATTTGTGCAGCAAATGACAACATAACATTAAATGATGACGATGTTGTTGATGATGATGATAGTCCTATCCTAACAAGAGCAACACAGAAACATTATGGCCTTACTATCACAAAATTAAATTACATAGCAGTAATCCTGCAATATTCCTACTACCATAAAACATAAAATACACCTAAACTTGATAAAGCATAAAATTACAAAGGTAAAGAGTAAAGAAGCCCAGCCCACCAACAAAGACAATTTAGTGCAACTTCTTCAAGTCTCTATGTACAAACTTTAGAAACTGCACAACCAACAGAGACGAGTCTTTATTAACGCAACGTGCGCGTGTAGCATATTTAACTACATTTGCTTATACACACAGTCTATATACATCCAACGTAGAACATGTAACATTATTCTGTACCTACCATTGCATTGCTCAAAAAAATCCTTATAAACAATAACTCTCATAAAAAATAAAATAAAGTCAATTGAGAAAATGCGTTTAAGCTTTAAGGTAGTAGCTCTGTACTATAGATGTAGTTTGTAGTTAGTGGAGTAAATGATTTGATTACATCGTAGTGTATATTAAATGATATTTTATAGCGTGTATAGTGTGTAGATAAAATATTTAGCTAATCTAACGAAACATGAATAAAAAGTTCAGTTGAGTTTGAGAAGAGTATTACAAAAATGGAGTGAGTAAAGGTAGTAGTGAGTGGAGTGTGACATAATAACATTGAAAGAGCACCTTCACTTCACTTAGATTCTCAAAAGTAGTACAAGTACATGACTTCACAATACATACACAATGGCAATACCTATTTTATATCTCTATCTATACTACACAAGCCATTATTATTATTATATGCTGCATAGAAAAGAGTTCAGCACAAATACAATCTCTCTCATGTCTGTCTCTCTCATGACAAGACGGTCTTTCAAGTTTCATGTAAAACCATTACGTTACCCGACGACGATGTTACATTATTCAATTCTCACAGCCAACTCATAGCTACCATACTTTGACTATTATGCATATAATGCACAAAACACACACGATTTTACAAATTCTCGAAACAATCATTCAACATAGCCTTATTGTACACATACAACACACTACAGTCTACAGTTTGTATACGTATATTATAGGTAGGTATGTCGGCAATAATGTTCTCTTCATTCTCTTGGCATTTCTATACTTATGTGTACAAAGGTAAGATACTGATACGTGTCTATAATTCTCAACGTGTACACACACTACTAAACGTGTGCATTACATGGCATTACCTACTTACGACTTTTACACATGTACATACATACACTTATAATTTAATGGTATATGTATTGTAGATACATACGGCAAGAGTTGCATAGGTAGTTTATACAGAAATTACCTTAATAGGTATGTGGATATTTTGTATAGATGGATATTCATGATATGTTTATGCATGTTGTGGTAGTATATGTACATAGAGCTATAGACTGTAAGTGTGTGACGTATAAAGGTATGTATACCATTGAAAACTTTACACATAGTTTTTACTCAATATTTTTCACCTGGAGGCACTATTCGTCGACTCAACCATTCAATTTGAAATACATTGTCAAGTGCAATTGCTTGCAAAACTCGACTATTGCAATAATTATTATGCAATTCTCAACGTTTGGCTTACAACGCAATGTTCCCTCGTAATAATACCTAATACACTCTCATGCAGATAACAATGAAATGAAATGAGTAGACCACGCCATGCCACACAAAATACGCTCCTGGCTCCTGCATTCAGCAGCATCCATCTCCTAAACATTAAACATTTCTTTACACTTAACTATTCATATATTTTATAGCTATACTACATAGACTACTACACAAACTAGCTACACATAAAAGTCTCATTTTTATCTACTTAAACTACATAGACAGACTCAAATCAATACCAACTTTCATATTTGTGTCTTTGTCAATTTAACTCTTAAATCTAACTAACACAGCATACCTATACTAAACCCAAAAGCGCCCTTCTTTACCCTACATTACATAAATCACATTTCCATCCAAATATTTCATTCTTATACACAGCAATCCCTTTATCTCTTAATCTTGACAAAAATAGATAGAGACTGGTCATTCACGCATTCAACTATAATACAGTAAAATATAATACACACACAATCCCTAAAAAGCTTTTTCCACAAAAATAATTTCCCTTGCTAAACCTTGAGACTAATAAATTAGAATAGGTAGGTAGGTAGTACAAGGCACACATTAGATTTAAATACACCACAGACACTATACACTCGCATTTAAAATAAATTCGTTAATAACCAACACAACACAAGTTGAAGTTGAAGCTTTAATACATGCATTAAACACTAACAAAATTACATGCAAATGCATTTACATTACATTTGAAACATAACTCTACATAGCCATATCTCTAATCTCTATACTAAAAATGCCTACCTTTAAAATGTGTCTATTTTGTGGATACCTACCAGTAACCCTAACCTAAAATAATTATAAGTGAAGTCTTTTGTGTTCACATAGAGCGTATACACACTAGAATGGAAATAGAATAGAAATATAGAACTCCTATACAAAGTTAAAGAGTACACAGAGTGAGAGAGAGAGAGAGGATAGAGAAAAAAATCAAAGTCGACAGCCTAGACCTATGCAGAGAGTAGCACAAGCACATAGAACATAACATTCAAAGTCCCACACAGAAAGGCATCACTTACAATTTACAAACACACACAATATATATATTTTATGTATACAGACAGAGAGAAGAGACGAAAAAGGAGCCACAGCAAACTACCACAGCCACATCACACGATAATAAGTTCTCTCCAACAGCGTGTGAAGCAAAAGTTCAATATTACGTTACATCATCAACATATACCATCATCATCAACACCAACACACAGACATGATACATTCAACATTGTTAAATCCTATGTATTAATGTACATTACATACAGCTAACTAAACTACTTACTTACTTAGGTATGTACTTTAGTTAGTTTGGATTGGAGTACCCAACTAACTCTGTTTATAGGTACCGTGTATTCTATTAGCTTTGTACAACTTTTGTACATGTAACTTTAGCTTATAACTATATTCTATACATACAGATGTGCTTTAACGCAAACTGCTCCTTTAAGTTCATTCAATGTTGAGTACAAACAGTTACACAGCCATTGCCATTACTCTGCTTGCTGCGTCCGTGTGTGGTTCACTTAAGTTCACGTCTATATAAAACTACATTAATTGTCAATATGTCAATTGCATGGCAATGAATCAGTTTTTTCAATTTTTCATCACGTTCTACTGCAGTGAATCCACAACTAAATAATTTCATCAATTCAGTTTGTTATACTATAGTGGACGTATGTTTAAAGTGTGACGGACGGAGATACAAACTAACTGAGGCATTCATTCAAGTCACATACTTTTGTATACGATAAACTATACACACAAGGATTGTGAATTGATAATTTGTGAGCAAAAGAGTTTTAAAGGATTTTTAAGTATATACTTACTTTGTATTTGGACATTGGATGGAAGGAGCTTGGCTGTAAAGTTACATAGTGTGTGTTAAACTTTAATGATTGCTGGAGAAATGTTCGCAGTTTATGTGTAAGATAATAAAGTGGTTGTAAATTGAGAGGAATAAGATCATCATCATCTTATTCTTGAATGACATCTGAAATCAAAGGAAACAAGTGCGGAGTTTATGAAGCTATGAGTTTTGCCTTGTGTGTGTGTGTCCATGTACTTTGATGTGGATTGGATCATTATTGGATGCTGTTCTTTGTGTGTCTTTGAATTTAAAAGTGTTCTTATGAGTATGTATTAAGAAGAACAAGTTCTTCCATTAACTAAAGTGTTTATCGTTTACATTTATTAATAGTGATAGAGTTCGTTTGCTTTTTGTTGGTTTGGTGGTTGTTGTTTGGTGTGTGGTTGGTTAGTGGATGAATCTTCTTGACTGTACATTTTGTACACACTCGGTGATCAGCTGAACGATTCGTGTTGATTTGATATCGGAGAACAACCAGCTCACTAACCTCAATCTATGGACTAAAAATCTGGAACTGCTCTACTTGGAAACACGGAATCTATATATTTACCAATGACGAAGTTGATATGGATTTAATCGCGTTCGACTGTGTTACAAACATTTTAAGTTGTTGTACCGTAAGAACTGTTATTTTGACGCTAAAGGAGAATGTATAGTTGTGAAAGAATTCAACCCAGACGAAGTTCCAGACGAAATGCTATTTTCGAAGGAAAGCCTCACCCTCTTCTGATTCCTTCGGTAATTTTTGATTTTTTTTTAAAAAAATACTGTTTGTTTGTAATGTTTCCTGAAATTATCGTCATGTTTGATGGTTTTGCAGATTATAAACGAAGTATCAACCTATCTATCGTTGAAAGAGCTGAAGACATTTCGTCTGGTGTGCAAAGAATGGAGAGAAGAGGCACACAAGATCATCAAAAAAATTGGGAAGATTGTTTTTCCCAATTTACAAGTGCTTCGGGAGTTTATCAACGAAATGAAGCACTCCCCGCTGTATTATCACAACTTCGAGTTTCGGAGTGATATGTGTCTGGGGAATGAGTTGCTCAACGAATTTTACAGCCGGTTCGGCGATCAAGTTTACTGCATTTATATAAACCGAATTCGGTGGACAGAAAGTGAATTGAAGGAAGTTTTGTTTGAAAAACTGCCAAATTTAGTTGAAATCGGCTTGGAAGCCAGGGCTTATAGCGATCGCCGATTGTTTGTGTCACCGGGCGAAGAAAAGGGCTTGCCCAAAATTCGGACTCTTAATTTAAATATCTTCTCTTTCATTACTGAATTGACGACTCCATTTTTGAGGGATATTCTCCGGTTGTCCCCAAATGTTGAAGAAATCAGATCTCTACGAACGGAAAAAAGAAATCCACTGCCTATGCAATTCATTGAATATGTCTGTCATGAAATGAATTATGATATTTGTGATGATATTGTGCAAATGCCATTTATGAGCGATATATCCCTTGCCGAAGTGTTGATTGAAACCAACGACTTGAAATTAGAAAAATTGCATAATTTGAATTGTAATCTTCGTTTGAGAGCCCAAGGAATTGCAGCATTAATTAAAAGAAAATTTCAACTTAATCATCTTGATGTGACATTATTGTCGGATGTGAGCCCGGAAATTTTGCACACCCTTCTCCACAGCATGGAAAATTGTTTACGAAAACTCAAATTAAAATATCATCCTCAATGCAATTCCAGCATGGCTTCACCTGTTCCCCCCAACTTCGTTAATTTAATATCTTTGGATATAAATGGCTACAAAGGATCTCTGAAATTCATTGAAAGTGTGCCGAACTTACAAACACTCATTCTGCACCGTGTGGATTTCAACCATTGTGTGGGAATGGAAACTGTTCAAACAAAAAATGAATCCCGGCTGACAACATTGGAAGTGCATGAAAATTTCTCCCCCAACTGTCCCGTGGAAACAATACATGTTATCGCCCTCCTCTTTCCAAAATTAACTCGCTTAAAACTGGAAAATATTTCAGATGATGGTCTCAGAGTAATATTTCAAGAATTGCCTTCTCTAATTGAAATTGATCTTAACAACGGAAGCTACACTGATGCGGGTATTACTGGATTTAGTCCTAGCGCTTGTAAAGCCTTACGAGTTTCTGACAGTTACTATTATGACATTGACGAAGAAAAACGTGTATTTCCCAGTATTTCAGCTTTGCGTGGTAAGAAACAATTAAAACTATACAATAGGTACTTTAAAGTATAATGCGTAATTAATGAAATACAGAATATTCGTGTCTAATGATTGGAATTTTTCTTTCTAGATCTACGAAGTCTTTCATTGGCATCTCCAAATATAACCGACGTAAGTATTTGCAAAGCACTCCAACCTTGACATTTGTCAATGACATTTTACAATTTTAAATGACCAGTTGTGCCATAATTTCTTAAATTAAATATTTATATTTATGTTTATAATTCATGAAATTGTTTATTTGCAATTCTAGGTTTCAATACTGTATGGTGTTCTCTCTTGTAAAGGTCTCCGTAGGATTTCGCTAAAAGCCTATGGTGTAAGTTCTCTTTTACATTTCTTTGAAATCGTTAATATGATATCAAAGCAGTAGTGAGTGTGTACTAATGATTTGACTTTTTGTTCAAAAATATATACAGATAACGGACGTGTCTTTAAGAAGCTTAATTGACGACTTAGATCTCTTTTACGTAGAAACTCAGTACTGTAATCGCCTGACACAACGGGTTAAAAAGTACGCTACGGAGAAAATGCACGGCAGGGAAATTCATATCAATGAATACAAAGGCAATTTAAAACAAAGCGAAATACCTAAACTCATGCGGAGATTTGGACAAGTCATGGTCAAAGTGGACAAATTAGATTAATATACATACAACTATATAAAATAAAATAAAAAGTAATTATATAGCGTAATATTACAGGAGCTCTTTACAGATAATAAGTACGACAGCATGGAGACCTCAAATTACTTATATTTTTAAAACTAAACACAGCCTACTAAATTACCATTTTACATACAAGAGATACTTGTTACTACTTTCTACTGATGAATTCACAGTTGACATTAGATTTCTGTACTATTAATTTACTAATTATTAAGAAGCGCGCTTGTCCCTTGTATTTACAATTAGTAGAATTGCTCGGGTACTATATGTGTATGTATTGTAACGTATTTCTTCTAAAATGTACTCGGACCTCCAAAACAACCCGGAGGGTGGATGGATATATTTACTATTTAAATACTCAGGGTTTCCTCTAATTCTATCCGAAGGGGGGGGGGATAGACGAGAATTTTTTAAAAACAACCCTCGGGTAGTTTTAGAAAAAATACGATATGTATAAGAAATAAGAATCTGCCTATGTACACATAATAATAACTACACATGCGACAGACTCTGTACCACAAGAACCAGACATCATACTATTCAATTCACCTACTACTTTTTATTGACGCATGCAAAGATGCAAACAGCTTCTTTGCATCTGTTTTGACAGTTTCATTATAATAAAATATACATCACATTTAAGATTTCTTTCATTGCTAAGTTTAGTAAAGACAACAAGTTAAAAATATTTAACACTGCTGAGCGGAGAAATAATGAATTTTTACAAGTGCCCATAAATTATCTTTATCAAACAGCCCACCATTACCTAACTACTGTAATAATATGTAACTTACTGATCTTTGATACCAATCATAGGTGCCTGAATATTGAGTAGCATTTAGCATGCAAGTTGAATAACATAATAGTAATTAGCGCTGTTATAAATGTTAGTATGGTTCTACATATTATATAATTTACACAATCTCTGAATAAAGCCATTTACAATTAAACATAAACCAAAATGCCAAAGTTCACATTTTTATAGATACTCCACTTCATACTATTCTAATTTTCTGAACTACATACACTCAACACTGCTTATGTCAATCTTAACAACAGGATCATCAGGAGCAACCGATGTTGCTGTCGCCTTTACTTGCTTAAAATCAAATGAGAAAATGCCATTAGCAATGAAACGAGTAAATCGCATTTTTAGTTTTTTAAATAACAATTTTATAAAATATCACCATTTCGACGGTAGTCCGAAAACTCCAGCCGCTGATTAAAAAATCAAAGGAGATGAATCAGAGAGTCACAACACGCGTACGGGACAGTGTGGAAACCTGGAATGAGTAAAAAATGAACTTACAAAAACTTGTCAACCAAAAACAATTTTCGAAAATCATATTTACTCTTTCATTAATACATGTACGAAAATGGTCAAGTTACTATAAATCACTAAATGTGATTATGTAAGCACTTTGTTTTGTTATATTTTTATAACTATGATTATGAAGAATTTTACAATTTTCATATTATAGTCACTAACTAGTTAGTAAGATGCTTTTGTCTTTCTAAATTCATTAAAAATGACGTTATAAATAGTTTCTATTTATGTGTGCTATGGTTTTCACGAAATGAGATAATGCATGTATCAGTCTGCCTCAAAAACGATTATTAGGTTCACCCTACATTCATTTCATTGCATTATTTTCATTACTCCATAGTTCTGTGGTATAATAAACATTCATTTACGAAAATAGTTTTCGAAATAGTTGAAAAATAAATGCAAATATCGACAAATCGAAATGTAATTTTTGTGGAATTGACAAATTGACAAAAAAAGTTTTTAATTTGGAAGTGCACTTGTTCACTGTCATAAAACATTATTTTGGTACGCATTTCATCGCATATACATCTTTAGAAGAAAACGGTGTTTCAGACCTTATTTTCATGTAGAATATTCCGGTTGACGAGTTCGGTTGATACGTTGTAAAAGAGAAAAAATGACGAAAAATTCCCGGAGGATTGCATCTTGTGAAGATCTGCGGATTACCCCAGCAATTTTGCTTGACGTCATATGGAGGTATTTAATGCCATTTTGAACCCGCTTGGCGTTCCCTCCATTACCGGATTGTTTATGCGTGTAATGACCACCGACAGTCCGCTATATACAACAGACACATTTGTACATTAGTATTATTATTAGATACGCAAAAGGACACGGCGGAATTTCGCTTTCGAAAAAAGGTTGTAAAAAACACCAAAAATTCTTTTTTTAGAGTATTTATCCTATTAGCTGTTTATCCGTTAGAAACTCGGTTAAATTATTTACTGTGTATTTTATGCCTATTCACTTTAATCTCACAAAACAACACAACTAGTCACACAACAACACAAATTCACCCGACTACTGTGTTAAGTTTAAACCGATTTTGAAGTGTTTTCGTTTAATTAGTAATTTAATGTTATTGTAGTTATTTTTTTGGTATTGCATATAGCAGATCCAATAATATAATTTATTAGATTTAAACTAAACTCATTCCCATTCGGCAAGTACGTTTAAGACTTAAAATACACATCACAAGAAAAAAACACTGCACTTAATTTATAAATATATATACAAGTTACAAAACACTACTTACAAAAATTACGTCATACGTGGTTATATCAATTTAGAAAATAGTTATCTAATTTTACACAAATTACGTTGCAGTATAAGTGAAAAGTATTATTATTTAATGTTGATTAAGACTTGAAAGGAAACATTTACCTGAGGACTATATAAAAGTTGCACAACCATTTTATATAGAAAAGGAACACGACTTAATAATTTTTTAAACAAAGATACAAGGAAACTGTAGTTAAGGTTCAAAACAAAGTACATTTACCAATTTTTAGTATACGGAGTGTACACAGTTTGACATTACTAATAGAGAGAAAGAGAATTAGAGAGGAATAAGTCATGATGAATGTCGAGAATATTTACCTTCCTCGACGAGAAGAATTTCAAGTCTGGGTCCCCATGGAAGAAGAGGAGGCTGAAGAGGATAGTCAAGAACAACATCCGTTGACAGCATTACCTGGTGTAAGAAAATATATTATATTCGCACAATTTACAAATTGAATTTGAAACTTCAGTGTATTTTTATTTACGCTTTATTTACTTACCATTTATTACATTTTGTTTTCCAGGGAGCAACAGATATTATGCTGTATTTGTCCACACAAGATTTGAAGAACTGTCGCCTAGTCAGTCGGCAATGGAATGAGATTTCCAAGAAACATCTGCAAGAAAAAGTCAAAGTTGTACTGAACAGTGAGAAGCGTGTGGAGCAGTTTCTTTGCGAATTCAAAAGCAACCGTAATTTCTTCAATGCATTTCAAATCGGCCCCTTTTTGTCTATAAAGAATCTAGAAGAATTTTTTGAAATCTTTGGACCTTCAATGAAAACTTTAATTTTAAACAAAACTCACTCTCAAGCGGCAGAGCTCCGGGAAATTCTTTTTCGATTAGCTCCTTCAATAAAAGCTTTGAGTATCTGCGGCACGGTCCCCAAAGGATCCGATTTCATCACCAACATGCAAAACTACGAAAGAAGAACCTGTCCTGACATCGAGACCTTAGAATTGAATATTCAAATGGTGGAAGGTGTCGGTGTTGTTCAAAATTTCCTCGGGACTCTTCTTAGCATTTGTCCAAACTTACAAAGGATCACGATCCCTCAGAAAGCAAATAAGGAATTTTCCAGAGTCTTTTTAAATGTTCTTCTTCTATCCAGAAATGTTGTCTTGAGCAAACTTAGTTGTGTCGATGCTCTTCTCTCCGTGACAAATCTTCAGGCACAATTGCTTGAAACAAAATCTTACCCTTTGACACATCTGAATTTACAATTATTACAAAATGTCACAATTGAGTCCCTTCTGTCACTTTTGTCAAGTCTTGCCAATACATTGACGTCTTTGAGACTTCATTTTCATTTGACTCAATTTAAAGAATTACCTTCGACAGTTGCTCTTGTTAAATTGAAGGAGCTCACTTTAGAGGAGTACAAAGGCTCACTCCGATTTCTCGTTTCTTGCCCTGCTATTAAAACTTTAAATCTTCTAATGGCATCTTTTGAAGAATTGGAAGATGTTTTCCCCACTAGCGATTTCTGGACGAGCGAGACGATGAAAACTTTTAGATCAGTCATTCAAGTACCAGGAAATTGCTCTCAAAGATTGATACAAAAATTAACAAAAACTTTTCCAAATTTGGGCTCACTCAGCCTACAGGGTCTCACTGACGAAACGCTCCAACTCATTTTTTCAAGCTATCCCAACTTAGAAGAACTCAACGCTACTGGAACTGCCATTTCTGATGCTGGAATAACTGGAATTTCAAATTTGGAGAAAGTTACGATTGGAAATTTGGTTCATTTGTACGGAGGCCAATCAAGCAGGGCAAGGCTACATCCTAACATTTCTGATTTGCCTAGTAAGTCTTATTTATAATATAATTCTTCGTATGTAGTATATACTTTGTTTTAAAAAGTTGTCGTTGTTTCGTTTAAATTCAGATAATTAATTTTTGCTTATTTATTTGCAGAATTACGAATGTTTGGATTGAACTCACCAAGGATCACGGACGTTTCCATATACCTAGGAATACTTTTGTGCAAAGGAATCCGAATTTTGAATCTTGAGAGATTGAATGTAAGTTTTCAAAAACTGAATATAATGTATTCGTTGTATTCTTCTTATATTTTAAAATTGCCATTTGCCATTTCGACCTAATAAGATAATACGTCATTTTAAGTATACAAATTATTTCTCAAGTTGTAAATACCTACATTCAATTTTTTTAATATCATTCATTAATTCTCTATTACTTGCTGTTTTATGTATTAATTAAAATATTATATGGTTATACTGTACTTTTATTACAGATTACGGACTCGTCGATTTATGCCATAATGGAGCAACTGGACATCCATCATTTTTCCATAACTCGTTGTACAAGACTTAGCGAGCCTGTTCTGAAATTCGTGCAGGAGCGTATGAGAGGGAGACAACTGCAAATCGTTCAAAACAAACGGGGGTTTCAGTTGTAATTCAACGTATTTAAGACTACATATATTATACTACAACAACAAACTTATTATACACCTATAAAAAAGCAAAATAAATATGCAACATTATGATAAGCAGCTGACACTGATAAGCAATTTCTGTAAAAACTTTTTCCAATTCATTAAGTATATAGGTATAAATTACATGAACATCCACAAGGAAGATCTGATATACCTAGTACAGGAAGATATCTAACCAGGAACCTCTAAATCTTAAAAAACGACAATCACGGCAAAAAATAAAATCCCAAGTAATCCTGTTAAATTCTTATGGATTCTACTCAAATTCTCGTTAAAACTTATCACTGTCTCATAGAAAATGATGTATCTTCTCATCATCATCATCACCATTCCCTATTCCTTCCCAAACAACAACATAGCATCATGAATGAATGAATTAGTTTTTTATACAACCCATATAGGGAGCGTTCAGAAACTACGAAGATCAAAATTTAGCGGTTTTCGGACCCCCCCTCCCCCTATGAAGACTTTGAGT
>JAQFYB010002492.1:0-24191 GCA_034694085.1 Pogonognathellus longicornis
GATTCCCAGCCCGAAGCCCGTAATTTACGGGTTCGGACCGGGCCGGCCCGGTCCGATCCGGTCCGTTTCCATCTCTATACTAGCCCCAAGCATTGTGGCAGAAAATGTAAAAATTCACCATCCTCAATTCCTCACTACCCGGCGGGCAGGAGAAATGGGGCAGACATAGCGTAGCGGTATTATTTTGGTATTTTGAAAACTCCCGCGAAGCTGCTAGATCGGTCTAGTACATTATACATAACCAAGCTACCAAACATTGTCTTTGTTAATGGTCTGAGCATCTATGAGTTTGATTTTGTACCAAGAAATGAAGATGTAAATGATGTAGGTATATTACATGAACCTCAGTAGTTAAATTATAGGTGGCAGAATGTTCACAATGGCACTGCAGCGGGTAACTTTCTCACAATATCTCATCAATTGCATTGCTAGCTTACACTATATCTTTGTGAACACTGCATTATCTAATTTCATGATATCTGTAGTACTAAATTGTCTTTTATAACTGTTATTAGTCGAAGTGGATTCAATTAAATTATATATTAAAGTATAAATTCTTTTAATTTATAAGCCGAAGCACAGTAGGTAATAATTTAACTTTGACAATAATTGCCTATATAGAAAAAAATTTAAATGAATAAAAGAAGTATGATATTAAAAGTATTTTGTTGAAACTTTTATTAAATTCATTGAGTTAACATTGAAAAAAGATCAAAGTTAGCATAAAATACAAGGCACATTGAAAATTATTCGTTGTATTAATTAGATGATTTTTCAAAATGCCATTGTAAAATTATTCATATCAAACATTTATTCTTTCATTATTACATACATCGCAATTAGGTTTAATATTTATTTGCTTACTGTGTACAAACGTCTGACAAATGCATAGGTATGGTATTAACTACTAACATGAAGGTGCAAAGATTTTTTCTATTATGCATCGTTAGAATGCAGTCTAAAAACGAGGTTAAGCAAAAATATCACGTTGTTTGAATACACATTCCATATTCTTAATTGTGAATATGTATCTGTATTTTATATATATTTTGCATGGTAATAGTCGCAATCATTGTGGATTACTAAAAAATCAATCTCATAATTAGCTTTTCGATCCTAGATCCCCATCATCCATAATGATCCACATGAACAGATTAAAGCTGTTTCGGGTGTAATTTTCCTGACGCCTAAAAGTGTTACCTGTCAAGTCTCGAGTCTGACTATCGTTTCCTATATTATAGTTGAATTCACGATTAGTCCATTATGATGAACCAGTAAAATAAAAATGTATTGTGGAATAACTTGTTTCTTCGCCATTAATTTTCCGGTAGCAGCAGAGCAGTAGTATTTAGGTACATTTTATAAAATAATATATTCATCTACAATACGCAAGTAAATAACAACATGAAGTCAATAGGCACTTCTGTCTGTGGAGCAATCTAATGTTACAATAAATACCAATTTACATATAAAATGTCTTCGAATTTTCACACTCTTTGTCAAAAATTATTGCACACTTCCATCAACTTGTCCAAGTATTATTCTGAATCATCGTGACGTCTATTAAAATGCAAGTGTATAAATTGTCTAATCATAACTAAGATAACCATTACAATAACTTTGTCCACTCTGCTTGATGATTGTAAAAAACAATTCTTGCGATTTAGTCAGCATAGCATTTTGATACTTTTCGCATCTAGCTAATTCTTCCTGTAATCAAATCGAAAACTTTAAAGCTCGTTTATTAAATATTATTGGAGTTGAGAAACTTAAATTTTTAGTGATCGATAAAATATTGTAACTTTAAGCCAAATGCACTGAGGTGGAAGTGTTGAGCTATTGACCCTGACAACTGCATTTTTGAAACTATAATTCTAGCCGCATCTAATTCTCAACTCATCGATCTTCCTAAAAATATAAGCAGAGTTCTGCTTAATACATACTTTAACTTAACTTTCGCCATAAATATTTCGTTGAAGTTGAGGTTGAACATTTCGAGTACTAATATGCAGAACATGTCTAGAACGAGAAGCTGTGTGGTGTGGGACATTCCTTTTTCTTTTTTCTGTCGGTTTGGCTCTATATATCACCATCAATACAAATGAGCTCTGGCATTTCTCCAGTTAAAAACTATTTTTCGATCGTTTGCTTTGTTATTGGATGGTATTTGTATGGAGCAAATACACATATACAAGTTAAATGCCTACACTCGCACTCAGGCAAAGTGAATGCTATTATGGCATGCATACGAACAGAACTACATCCGTTTACTTGCAACAAAATCAGTTTCGTCTTTCAGCAAACAAATAAGTGAATTCAACTAACTACCTTTGCATGACGGTATTAATGACTATAATCATGAAGCAGACACCCAGCGTAACAATTGTATAAATATCATGTACACAGCATTTGGATAGGGGAGGTATGTAATTTCTGTGCACATAAATGTGCACCAAGTAAACGAACACACTGTAGACTATACTAATGAATGTAATGAGTTGCAATAAGCAAACTACTAAGCATGGAATGAAAAAGCAGTGGGAAAAAGGATTCCTACGTCCCAGTCTTATCAGCTCGAATGTAATTATTACAGAAAAAGATCATGGAACACATTTGATGTATGCCATTACATCAACGATCTTATAGAAACAAAAACAAACATTACAATTAGTGCCGGTTAAGTCGTAAAACTTTTTTAACAGTTTTATTACTCTGTTTGCTTAAATTGAAAATAATAACTTTTAAATCCCATTTATAGAAGCAGTGTTATGAATGTAACAAACCACACCCCTTGTTCTGATTATAGTGCTCAGGGGTTAATTGAAGATTTGCGGATACAATTATGAGAAACTCAAAATTTGAACATCCAATGTAATTCTAAGTTGAGCAATTTTATTAAGCAGGCAACGAGTATAAAAAGCATCCAGCTGAAAGCCTTGATACAATTAGGAACTTTAGTAATAAATAAAAAGCGCATAATATTATAATTAACTGAAATAACTACATACCTGAACTTAGCTTGCTTAATATCTCCAACATTTTTCAATAGGATAATCAACTCCTGCAAACAGAACAACGAGAAAAATGTTTACCGTGTTTTTCAAAGTAACGCGACTTGTTGTTACAAAGCTATCTTTTAAATGTTCTCAAAACGTGGAACCTTTGTAATTTTCCCTTTCTGCAGAGTAAGATTAAGACGCTTACAACAAAAAACTGTCTTTTTATGGGCATCTGTACAACTAATTCTTACATAACTTGCATTTTAAAATGTTAACCTGATAAATTTTTATTACCTACTGTTATATTAGTATTAGTGCTGTTATAAACAGAGTACTACATGTGTAACCGGAAATGGACTTCTCTGTTTACTCGCTAATTGCTGACAAATTTGTCGATACGGCTCATGTTTCAGGTGACACATTATTAATGAGGTATATATGCGGGAGCTATGTAATGGGATGTAAAAGGGGTGCACCAACAAACTGAATGCCTGCGAGCAGCAACAGATTGTGTTGGAGCAATGCGTTGACAAGGCACTTAAAATGTGTACCATCTCATTTTCCTAAATTGCTTCAAGACTTTCAGAATGTCACTAATTGCAACTATACACATACGGATTCTTATACTCACCTATTCGCAACTAAAGTTAAGGGCAACACGAATGAGGGAATATTATGTATAGTGTAAATATATGACATAAAACATTTGTTGTAGGTATATACCTACTGTAGTAGGTAATAATAGTTCATAAGTACATACTGTAAAATATTGCAACTTAATAATATTTATTTTTTACAAGGTACAACAGAATTTGAACTAAATTCATTATGCTATGCTATTTATATTCATCTGAAGTATACAAACTAAACGCTAAAGACACACATTTAGGTTTCTTTTCCTCTTTACACTCTCGATCTCTGCATTGCTTTATTTTAAAGTATATTACAACTTAGAACCAATCAGTGTATCCATAGTAATGGGAAACGCTTGTATAGCACCACAGCAACAAACACTAGTGACTAGTGCTCTTTATTTTGACATTGTATTAGTTCCAATTATATAACTCTTTCGTAAGAATCTAATCAAATGCTACCAGTCTCGATTTATAACATGCGTAAACAAAACAGTAGTACCTAGTGATTCTGCCAAAGAAATCAAGCCTCAAAGAAAATGTATTATCAAAGGAAACAGTCACTCATTCCTAAAAGCGTGTGTGTCTACTGCAAACCAAACCGCTAGCAATTTCCTATCTCACCTGCCAATTTCTCGAGATGGGAAGATGAATTGCTGAATGGTGTGGTTTCTGCACAGGTTGTCACAATGGACTGGATTGGATTGGGGCTCCCATATAATGCCTTTTGGTCAATCAATATATTTTATAGAGACACGACCACCCGTAATCAACTGTATCGTATCCTATATGTTTGATAACTGAATACTTAAATGCTATACACCTCAGCCTCAGTCGCTCTTACAAACGTCAATCTTTCCTTACAATAAAATAGTAATAGTATAAAACACAAGTTAATCAACGGAGGACAAAATGCACCAGATTTTGTGCTTCATGTAGAAACGCGTTAGATTAGGGCAACGCACGTAACACCGCAATAACACTCTTGAGACAAGTCTTATCTGAACGCTCGCAGTCTCACATTATTGCTGGTTTTGCGAATATGTGCCATCTGCGTGACTATAGCTTGCAATTACTGACCACTAAGCAAAACTTCTGTCAATCTGTGTTTTGCAGTTGCTATAGTGTGCAATAGTTTGTCCACAAAATATTTTAAGAAATGACGTATCGTTCTATTTAGTAACCGTGCTACGCTGCGTCATAGCCGTATTCAGGGGTGGGCAAGGGCGCAATTGCCTCCCCGGAAATCCCAAAAAAGAGGTTATTTTGCCCTCAAAGGGAAAGTAATATCTTTTTTGGGCATTTTGCCCTCCCTAAAATCGATTTCTGGGTACGGCCGTGTGTTGCGTACTTTATTGCCTCTCAGTATTACTACTAATAGTAGAGTGGACTTTTTGTAGTATTTATTGTTGTATCAAATGTACAGTTTAATTGGTCTCAAAATAGATAGTTACAATGTGCAGTAACATAAATAGCTAAATACATGCAATAACACTGTTTTTGATACTGTTATGTATTTTAAGGAACTTTTCGAGTCTCCAGAGTCTCCTTGTGGTTAACATGATTAAAGCACACTTTAGGCTAAATGTAAATATCTGCATGTGTGTTTAAATGAAGTTATGAAAGGAATTATGATGAATCAATGGCATATTTTAATATGATAATATCGTCCACCATCCATCAATTATGCACAATATCCGAGAAACGATCAAAAGAAATGAAGAGGAAAATTATGTTATGCGAGAGTAGAAAAACATGAAAAATGTTTTTTATTTGAATAGTATATTGTTTGAGGCAGTATAGAGTAGAAAACCTCTATAATGAACTGAACAGGAACAAATATCCAGATTGTCGTATCCCATGCCATATAGTTATACTACATATTAGACGGATTCGAGATATATTTTAGGTACCTAATCTAATAGCAAATAATGTGGTGCACCTGAATGAAGATAAGGAGACATATAATATGTATAGTCTAATAAAATGAGAATGAGTATGCAGAAAACAGAATGATTGAACTGCAAGAAAAGAAACCACGGCACGGCGAGATTTTGTTCTGACGTTCTGAGTCTACTTTTCTTTATCATCCAGTTGAGTGCCTTGTGCCAAGAGTTGTGTATGGTTTTTGCTTTACGGTGGTAGTAGTCGAGCATGTATCAGAGGTTGTAAATGTGGGCAATAAAATAGAAAATACAATATAAAATATAAGAGAAATACAGAAAAATTAGGATAAGAACTGTGATCCTAAATTACCATGAAAGTTAATTCAAAATTTAAATCGTTTATTGAATTTTAAATTAAATCTTCTAGTTTATCTGACTGTGAATTTTAATTTGAAGCAAATATTTGACACACTTTATCAATCAATGCTCCTAAGCATATGAATGCAGACTTTCTGATTTTCTGATTTCAGACTCAAGACTTTCTGATTTTTGATACTGGCATCGACCATTTCATAGTTTTTTGTATTATAATTAAAATTTTATGGCAAATGAGATCAACTAGGTCAGATTGATTTTTAAAAATAAAATTTGGGAAGGATTATTTAAGTGCTTGTATATCTGCTCTTTGAAAATAACAATAAGTCTGCATGAGTTCTTTATCCTCTTTTTAACTCTAGGTATGTACGCATGCTAATCGAATATTCTAGCTCTAGCCAGAGAGTCGGAAAAGTAAAGTCTGTTTTTACTTTTCCATAGTAGCTCTCCTGAAGTAGGTAAGTAATAAGTTCGTATGTTGTGCAACAGGGTGAATCTCATTTGTTTTCTAAGGAGTCTTAGTAAAAAATGATCCTATTTTTTATGATCATGCTGGCAGACAACTTTCCAGCACAGCCAAGATACAACAGAAAGCTAACCAAACCGAACTAAATGTATCTGAAGTGTAATATAAGCAGCTTGGCTCTCTCATATACGTGAGTATATGAATTCTGTTAGAGAGAGGCACTTTAATTTTCAATGTTTAGTGTATTCTCCCGACTCTATTTTATTTTTATTATTTAGCCAGTAATGACGTTCTTTTGGCCTTACTTGATTAGAAAAGTTGATTTCCGTGCCGGTGAATATAGCCGGAGTGTTAGTTAAGTGAGTGTTCATGTGTAGCTTCTGTTTCCAAGTTTCCATTGAACAAAGCAGTCTTAAATAATAAACACGTAGGTATATTAAAATATGATTTGCATTTTGTATGTAGCTATATAGGTAGCTACTACTGCCTCATTCTTTAAATATTATTCTGCCACTACCATACTAGTTACTGAAGCTGAGACCTTGGCCGTTTTGAATTATGCAACGACTCCATTTCTTGTAGTCAATTCGATACAAGAAAAGAAAAACAGATTCAAACGCTAAAACACTCAACACCAACCACCATCAGTTTTCCTCCATACAATACACCCATAACAGTAGCGTGCTTCGAACTGCAAATTAAGAAGGGCTTTGCATTCGATTTTTATATTTGATGTTCATAATTACAGGTTATTGGATGAAAGGCTACTATTAAATGTGTACATTGTGTATTAAGTACAAACAATTAGAGCCAAACCGGTACACCCTTTTCCTTCTACAAAAGAAAACGTTAACTTTCTAATGTTAACACATAACCATTACTCTACATGTAATATTTTGTGTACCTTTTTATAGTCTTTTAAAATTGTGTAATGATATTTGAGATTCAATATTAACTCAACATAAAATATCGCTTTTTTCTTCAATCAAAAGACTGAAATATTATACACAGCTATATAGATACACACTAAATTACAATAGTAGTATTCTATAAAAGTGTTTTTATCAAATGTAGTGTACCGTGTACCTATAGCTACTATATGAACATGAAAATGTTGGGGCTTGGGCCTGTAATAATGCCATGCTTTTTAAAAGCAGATGGAGAGTGCATGGAAGACGGTGGTAGTTGCTAATGGTGTTTTAAATTAGTTGAGTGAAAATTGGTAAGAAGAGCCAGAGAGGAGAGATGAGTCGTTTACAAGAGTGGGAAACGACCAATTAGTTTGGCTTGAGGTCTCAGAATGTATTACACATGTGAATATGAGACGAAGCGCAAATAGGCCGTGGAATGAAAAGTCGTCCCGCTAATTTGTTCCAAGAGTCATTCTCATTTTGTTGAAGGATCTGCAAATGTGTGACTCTCATCATATTTGTCTCCACGTCCTCACATTACATTTCAGACATTCCTCAGAGCTCATTTGTCCCGAATTGTGTCCCTATTCCTGTCCTCCGCTTTCTTCCTGTCTCACTCTCACTTCCACTCACTCAACACATCATCCTCCCAACTCTCAACTACTTCCCATCTTCCCAACCAGACGAGCTCCGCTCAAAAACTCATCTTTATCTCTTTCCTTTAGAAATTAAGCACTTGGTCGAGCACCTCTTAAACTATATTCTTATAATTTTAAGCATATGCACCAGGGTGCACTCCAACCGTATAATAAACAATATTATAGTCTCTGTATTATACTCTGCTTACTAATTGAGATTCCTTGCAGACATTGTTTTAACTTCAACTGCAACTAGTTTAATATGAACAGAGTAGTGTATGCATATAGGCAGAAAGTATACAATACCAATGCATGCATACATATACAGCTAGAGCAGTAATTTGTTAAATATAAATGCAGAAACCCTCTATTATTATTACGCATATAGAACGTGATATGTAGATACTATTAGGAAAGGTATTTAGGTATATTATATTATTTTGTTTGTATTCCGTATAGTGTTAGTATAGGTAATGGTTGATGACAGTAATGACGTAATGAGTGAAGTCAACGTGGTACTAAGAGTATGAAGAGAACACAGAAAGATAAAATAAAAAAGGAATTTTATTACTGTGAACTGTATGTACTCAAAAGGTCGTCACAAATGCATTAGGCTTGAATTTTATTTTCAATGTTTTACAATATACCATGTACATTATCCAATGATTTGTACTGTAACCGGGAGATATACATAATTATAATACAAATAAACACATTTGAAAACTTGAAACAGAAACTAACTATGAAAATAATGCTTTGTACGATACACCTTAATAATAAACATGTATAGGTACTATAATACAAAATATTTATATTATAATAAAAATTCACAATTTGCTATAAGTTCATGTTTACCCTGCTATGATGTGAAAAGGATCGCATTTCGTCGTCAGTTTCAAAGAAAGCCAGTTAGTTATTTTGCAGTATAGTAATTTCACATTCTGCATTCTTCTGAGTCTGCAACCAAAATAAGTAAACTGTATTAATATTTAGTTGAATCTCAAAAAATTTAAAGTATTTATTACTCATAGTTTTGGGTTTAAATTGAATTTCAGATGCCGAACATGCTTCTACAAATGCATGAATGATCGTGGATTGTTACGGAACATCCAAAGTTCCTGAATGACTCAACGTTGCAATTCAAGTATTGTACAAGATTTCAAGAAGGGTTTATTTGATTAGAACAGTTATGCTGTTAGTCGGTGGGAACGAAGAAGAAGATGAGCTTCTATCCGTTAGGTATCGGAGTGTGAATATTTATTTGATACATATATCCATACATGCATATAACATATTCAGGTGAATAATCTATGAAGACGAATAAAATGTATTATGTATATTGAGAAGTTGGAAAGAAAGAAAAGTCCGGTAAGCAAAGGAGTATAGAAATAGACCAGTGCAGTGAACGGAGGGCAGCCATAGAGGCAAGGTTGGGCGGATAGATCCGTAATGATAATTTCTAATTCTCAGAGTCAAGTGGCAGTACTGCATTGGAGATCGTGATATGTAGCTATGCCATAGTAATAATTACGGGTTGTCAAATTCAGTAGCTTCATACTACTAAGCCGACGCCTACTCACGAAGACGCACGCCTACAGCTTCTTGCATCCCATGTAGGCCCACCTTTCCGAATTTGCATCCAAATTAATACCAAATACCTTTCGATCAGAGGACAGGTACAAGTACCTACCTGCCCTCAACTAACCTCTAGCTTCATATTCACACGCTCACTGTGTACTTCGACAAACACATCTGCATAACATTATCTCTCTTACAAATACACACATAATATCATCCCAACTCCAACACACACACCACATAATATCACAGCTATATAGCTACACAATAACACAATACATATACATATTTTATACACCGCACACTCATCATACCATTCGAATTCTCATCCTCATCCCCATCACAAAAATGTACATTCAACTCTCAATACCACCACTACACTACTACTAGCTACTAAATATACTGATGCACAATAAGATGAGTTCTACCAGATAGCATTTAGCATACCATAACAGATATCAGCATGACATGACATGATCCTTCGTTTCGATACTCATTTCCTTCAATAAAAGGATAGCAGAGTGGAGTATAAGTCGTTTTGGAGCGACAGAGCATAGCACATGAAACATAAACCCTCTTCAACCTTCCTATAAGCTCTATCTCATTTCTCTCTTCATTTCAGACTTTACTGAAGAAATCCTTACGTCAACAACTCTTCTTCCTCACACTTGTTTACATATATAATACACTATCCCTAGTACCAGCTCACAAAACACAACAAAATGCCTATGAATTCATAACAGCATACTACAATGATGACCAGACTCAGAGAACATCCTAACTTACCTCACCAAATCTCTCAACTGAACTTTTAGCTATAGATGTTCAACGAGAGAGTCTCATCCAGTTCATTGTTAATATTTTAAAACCACTTCCGACTACTTTCACCAGCTACTCAAATAAAGTCAAAGCCACCAATTCTCATCACTCTCTCTCTCTCTCTCTCTCTGCAATACAAATATAATACAATATAACTTACTTAGTCAGAATAATACGTGGATGATGAATCATCATCATCCTCCGCCTTCTGGAGTATTTCTCGGCATTCTAATCGCAACGGACGATTCATAAGTTCCATTGGTTTCCAAGAATTGTAGCGCCTAAAATTATTAGAAGAAAGTGTCAAGTAAAAGTCAAAAGAAATTGGCTACAGGGCAATAAGAAATGTATATCGATATCATTAAATTATATGTTAGAACATGTAGAAAATTACCGTCCAAAGTTCGCCCATTTTAGCAAAAACAGGGGTTTTCCAGCCTTATACTTGTATCCGAGAACTTTGTCTACTTCGTATTCCCTGAATAGATAAAGTACATTAGATACCGGAATAAAATACCTTAAGCGTGAGAAAAAATATGATAATTTTACACAAGGACATGGTCGGACTTAGCCATCATTATAAAAAATTAATCTGCCTCCCTTAGGGGTGGGTGAGCCCGGAACTTGAAAATTCCTACCGACCGGATTCCGAAATGTATTCTTTTATATTGATCCGATCGTGTTGATTATATTTTTTTAAAACACCTTGGTCCAAGTACTACCAGGGACGTATCCAGGTCACACATTGGGGGGGGGGCGTTTGAGCAAACCTGTGTTACATACGTTACGTTGGAAATTTTTTGTTAAATTTGAGAAAATATAGGTCAAAATCAATGGAAATTGCAGCAACATCGCGCGTAGCGCGAAAAAATTTAGCAAATTTTGCCAAAAATTAAGCAAATTTAGATCAAACTCAATGTAAATTGTAACAATATCGCGCGTAGCGTGAAAAAAGTTTTTTGCCTTTTTACGTCAAAAAGAACCTATTTTTGGTATTTTGGAAGAAACCTGTTTTTATCTAGTGTAAGTCCAAAAATTTGGGGGGCTTCAGTCCCCTAAGCCCCCCCCCCCTAAATCCGCCACTGTGTACTACAGGCTTAAAATTTTTAAATCGCCTTAGAAGTATTTTTAAATTGTGGCCAAAAGTTAAAAATGGATTTTAGTTTACTCTTTACCGGAATGCATCAATAAAAATCAGTTACTCACCCGTCGTATACTTCGGGTTTTTTCTTGGAGTACCTTCTCTTGCATTTTCGCTTTTTTGTAAAAATTGACTTCGATATCCAAATAGTTAGACCAGCAGTAGTGTCACTCATGGTGTCGTTATCTTGTCTAACACCTGAAATGAATGTTATATTCTATGTAAGCAGATTTGATGTTATTTAATGTTCTTCACAATTGACAATAAATAATTGTACTTTCGTTTCGTGTCTAAATGTTGTCAAGTGTCAAGTCAAGAAAGTTTACAAGCAAAAAACAGCAATCAGACAATCAGAGCACACAGTCACACAGCACACCAAATATGAAATACAAGACAACAATAGTATGTAAGAATAGGTATAGTTAGTTAGTGTAAACCTCCGCTTCACGTGATGCAACTATGCAACCCGACTCCATGTTCCAGTGCGTATAATATTAAGATTAGGTATAGTATAAGTTGAACAAATCATTTCATGCGAAGAAAGACACATACCTACATACATAGATACATACATAATACATGACATGTTTGATGTGACAACATATATATTATACAGTTGCAGTACATATATAGTCAGAAGATTGCTGTATGTATTATGTAGCATGTTATGATATATAGTATCATTGAAGTCCGCATGTATAGGGGAATGTGCTAGAATAATATTTTATATTTTCTTAGAATTCACCAATATTATGTACATCAAAACAATAACTAGACAGGTCGTCGACATTTTATTTCATTGATTGCATATGATTTCATATGAGAATTTAAAGTAAATAAATATGTGATAAGTGATAACAGTGTTAAGTGCTTTTACAGCACATCTGAATTCGTGTTTCATATTTCTTTAAATCAACATAATATGACAATGAGACTTCTTAATAATATCCCATACAAATGCCCTAGAATAATACTTATTAATTTTACTGATTAAAAAATTGATCACGTTCTACTTTCGGATGCTTCTTAAGCATATTATGACTAGATGGTCTTATCATCATCAGTCTTATCACTTGTATCTGTATTACAAGGGTGCTACACGAACAACTTGCAAATGCCTTCACGGAGGCTGCCTTTCCTAGGTTATTGTTGAAGCAAAAGCTATTTAAAGTAAAAACTAAGTAGCTTCATTAGAAAGGGGAAAAAATAATTATTTTCTGCTCGAATGGTACCTTCTTCATAACCGAGCAATTTTGTACTACAATGGAATTGAAGTACATACATATATTTCACCTTCCATCTGAGTATCGCTTATTAAAATATAAACGATAAAACGAACATCAATATTAAATTGCGTATGCATATAATAACATAAGACTGTTGAGGAATATTGAGTAAGGTAGCTAAGAAGCTTCTTCTACGTAGGTAAAATGCATTTAGTATGGGCTATAGACGTTCAAAGTACAAATACAGACTCACCACCAGCCCCGGCATATAGTTTATAGCTTTTTCTTGTTATTCACAAGTGGGAAAGGATTAGACTGTATCTATGTACATGTATAAATGTACAAAGAGTGACGACGAGTGAACTACAAAGCTGAAAACAAGTATTGCATAGGAATTGACTGGTGCATGTTGATAGACGAGCTGACCTAGCTACTAATTACTAATTAGTCATCATTCATATGCATATTACGCACAATAAAAATAATATGATGAACCTATTTACTTATCATCTCAATCTGTTCTGAGGCATAAACCCTGTCTGCTATATGAGATCGAGTTGTCGCAGCTGCTTCCCAGCCTAGCATCGCCGGCTCGATTGACTCTTGCCTCTTCAGTATAAAAAAATAATTTATTGTGAATTAATAGCTGCCTCGTTGATATTGATATTGCAAAGATGCCTATAGCTGTATAATGTACATTCTACATTACGACTGTACAAGTAGCAAGTAAGAGCATAGCAGAAGTAGTGCGTTTCATCCATGTCTTCACGATGATAGTTGCTCAACTAGCTTGACTTAAAGGCTACTTTTCTAAATGCATGCTGATGTATGAAAATATTGAAATATCTGAAGAAGGGGGAGGCTACGCAGTTTGAAGTAGGTGCAACAAGAGTTGAAAGATGATGATGAGTTTGGTTTCAAGTTAAGGGACACCTCATTTTTCATATGGAGGCTCAAACTACAATAGTTTAATTTGAGAAAACATCTGTTTCGACATTCACATACTACATGTACCAACACTCTCCAACTCCACTGTACTTGCATTGTTGCATTTGTACTACGAAGCTGTAATACTATCATTGCTTACAGACACTCCAGCTTATCTCTATACACCACACTTTTAAACATACATAAAGGTGTTGTGTATCTGTATAGCATTATTCTTGATAGCTTCTTCCTTCATTTCAGTATGATGTAGATATGTCAGTCAGTTGCTGGTTACTTGTGCTCTAAGGTCGGTTTCTCTGCAGTTGAGCTGATTGTTATATAGGAGTGCGAGTGGATTAGTTAAAGTTAAAGCTAGCAAACCATTCTGAATCGTGGTGGGGAATAGTGGGGATAGTGATATGTAGGATACTACATGTCTTGTACTGTTGCTGAGGTCAGGGTGTCTTGTCTCTCATTTTTAGATTCTTTATGCAGATACACATGAAAAAGGTAACTGCTATTACACTATAGAACTTGTAAGATTACCTTAACTGTTTGTACTCTCAGTAAGTCAAAGAAATAGATGGACACATCCGTAAAACCTAACCCCAATTCTTTAAATGTGTATAAATAATATTAGCCACCAGATATCTTTTCGTTTGTAAAGTACTGAGATATTATACCATGTACAAATATTATAGCTGTGTATACACTCATGATATTCTGGTTATTTTACCCGTTCGGGATAACTAATTGTGTGTGTACGTAGGTAGAGGCACAACTTGTGTGTGATACAGATAAAATATAAAACAGGCAGTAAAGTTACTTATTGGCCATTAGTTTCAAACAGGTAGTAGGCAGTTTTATTTTAAAAAACGAGTGGGATGGGAAGGGAAGGAAACCGAAAAGTTGAGCTGGACAATACAAGGCACATGAAATGAATGTGAGGGATAGCCATTGAATTTCTTGCGGATGAAGTCAAGTTGGTTAAAGTTAGAGTTGGACGTTGGACGGGCTACGTGTGTGGAGTAGGAGTTGAAGGGTTTGTTTGAATGAGACTGTAAGAAAACTTGAGCTGAGACTGAGAGGATGGAGTTGAACAGTTGAAGTGCCTTACTGAGCCATCCAACAGAAGAGGATGAGAAAAGCAATAATGCATTAGACAAAAGAAAAGAGAACGAGAGAGAACCCATTTCTAAATGTATTGCTATTGCTAGTTTAAGGTAAAGGCAAAAGTGGAGGTAGTAGGTTCATATTGGTTGGGTAGCTCCGTAAATGTATTATGACATGACTATCTCTGTGAAATGAAATGAATTTTCTTCGTTTCCACACACTGAACTGTGTAAACCTGGTTTTTTAATATTGTTATTCCGCTATTTGTCTATATAAGAACTAGTATACTTGTGCTATATATGTGCTCACTTATTTCTACATTCATTTCCACACTTTGAAACTCAAGTCCATTACATTACACTACTCAACTGCACACTGTGATAAATGGTAGGAATTGTCGGGGAAAAAATTGTATTAGGAAACCCAACCCATTTAATTACAGACTTTTCTCAATGATGGGCACAAACTTAGTTGAGGGCCATTCTGAGAGCTTGTCCTGACTGCCTGTGATATTTTTTAAATGAGAAGAGAGCAAAGCAAGGGATCACATTCCTAGGTGCTACATGTATTTCAACACAACAACACTCACACACACACAATAAGCAAACCTATATACAAAATAACATCAACGGCACCGGCCAGGCTCAAGAACACGAACCACGAAAAATGGATATGTATAACTTACATTTACACTGGACAGAGTCATCATGAACCTTCAAACTGCAACAAATAGCTACAACAAGCAACTCTAATCCTGTTATATCACCAGTAGGTGCAATGAAATGCAATCGTATACAATTCCAACAAAAATAATACAGTAAAACACGTAAGAGGAAGTTATATCCAAGTCATACATACATCTAAGCTTCCAGTTCCATATCTAAAAACCTCGCAATGTGTACCTAGTGTAGATTTGTTGGGATAAAAAGCGTTTGATAATATTACATTTTACATTTTCTGAAATGAAAATAAGGTTAGGGATTTCCAGCATGTATATGAATATAAAAAAATTATAGCCGCATTGGAACGAACTAAAAGTATAGTTTTGTACGAAGTGAAGCATTGACAATATATAACCACACCAAAACATCTGAATTGGATTTAAGAGAATGTAATATCCATCGGATGAACGAGTTTGAGTTGTGTGCTGACACAATGGAAATGAGAACTGCTTCGTTGAAATTTCCTGTGTTGACTTCAATTTCAGTCGAGGCTTTTCCTTAAGTCGTCACACAGAGCCATAGCCAAACACAGTTGATATTATGACCAGATCACTCATGCACTTGTGCTGGACAAGGTGTTATTAAGGTAAGGCCAAACAATTTCGAGTGGAGAGTGCATGTGGTTGGTGTCAGAGTGTCAAGTCAGAAGGGTGTCAGCAAAGCACACTCCAAACAATAAATAACAACGGGAAATTCACCCTGGAATCATTCGACGTCATTTCATGCAATCAAACTCAACACTTTCTTCTCTCACAATACACTCCACCTTAACTTCAGCCCAAAAAACGCACAACAGTATGAGTTCCCTTCACTGTTTCCGATATAATTACTCATTCCTGACCAAATCCCTTCTTATGCTACAATAATGCAGGATAATAATAATCATATGTATTCATTAGTAATACCAACAATATTAAATTATATAGGTACTTATGCAGCTACATATATTATGGGTATTACAATTGCTTTAATGTTTATACATAGCATTTAGGACTGTCAGTCTCAAATTTTAATTGATAATTTTAAATACATAGTAAGGCAGCGAAAAATAAATGGACAAATTTTATCAGTAAATCTTAGTTACATTTACATTACATGGACATATTTTATTTGTGTAGCTACAATGTTAAGTATCAATGAGGATTTGAAATATTCATTTACGTACGAATTTTATTAAACTTTATTAATATTCATATTAAAAAAGTCGACTATTATTCTATTCTATACACCATGCATTGTGTACTATAATGTGTAATGTAATTCACGAAATTTTAGGCTGCATCCAAAACCTGACCTAATTCACAGTTTCCAGGCAATTGTTCTCTTGGTCTGGTGGTCGTTGTAAGTAAAGTCAAAAGTTGATTCATAAGTGTTTCGTAAACAATACACACTGATAAGCTAAGACAGGCTACGTTGAAAGGAGCTCATAAATGAATGACACAGTTGACATTGCCAATTAACACTCTCACAAAGAAGTTTACTTACCTAGGCATTAGTTATTTATTTGGGTTGAAATGATGAAAGAAACAAAGAAAGTTTGTCAGAGTGTATGGTTTGCATTACATCAAGCCAGTCAATAACAGAAAGCTTTCACAGTCTCACAGCCCCACACCAACTGCTCTGCAGCTCTCAACATTTTCATGCAATTATAAACTTGATAAACATTTCACATTGCTATACCTATAGACGGGATCAGGGGGACAGAGGCAAAATGTCTATGCAAGATGTGGTGACAATATTTAGCTTCATTCATTCATCTTTGTGAAATTCTGGGATCGATATTTTCAACATAGCGTACCTAAACCCACATTATCTTTCAAAGTAATTTATATGACCCCGTTTCGACATTTTGCGCATATTAGAGCTAATATTATTTCCAGGGAAAGTAAAGTAAATTGTTTGGTTGAGATTGAAATGGGGGAAAGCGACATGGTTTTAGTAATAGCCTATTATTAGTGGGTTATCAATCATAAATATTCATGGCAAATAAAAAAATACTTCTGTATCTTATAGTAGAACTCATACGATGGAAATTGAGAATTCGTCCAATAATAAAATTGAATTTTGTTATTCCGTGTGTTGCCTCATGTTTCATGCAAAGATAATTAAACAATCTCCATCCCTTGCTGAATCAAATTGTAGAAAAAACCAGGGAAAACGATTGGTATCTTTAAATTAAGTTTGGCTATTGGATTGTTTATACATAATTAATATGCAATTATCTTTTGGTGGTCAATCGGTATAGCAGCTATTACATATACTTCCAGGTCAATTACCAGGTACTCTCAAATGCCAAACTGCTTAGAAAAATATATACTTGGTTACCTTACCTACAGCCAAATGCTACCCATACTCAGATAGTCATGTTATTCCACTAAATAAGAAAATTAACTTCCAAATGTACTAAAGCTAACCTACTTGAATTATTAAATTTAGTTAGTTTAACTCGAACAAAAAGTATACAAGTTTTGAGGCTGTTTAGATGAGACTCCGCTTAGGTGTACAAAATAAGTTCTACCTATAGGTTCATATAACATTAATTGGACTCGAATGTATGCTGTGATTTGAGACCAATGTACGTCGATACTTGATCCACTCTCAAGAATGTGTATTCTGTCTTTGTTGATTTAAAAAAACTGTTTCAAGGCTTATTTTCTTAGTAGTACATAGTCCTCCTACAGTGTATTAAATATTATTTCCATATTTGGTAAAAATAAATTATGATTCTAGCAAGATCAGTTAGTTTGAATTAAATCAATCAATTTGAGCGTATGTATTTCTATATGAATTAAACATGCATTACTTAGATAAAAACTTTTGACACTGTTTCTCAACTCTAAATTTGCACACTGTATTGTATGACAATGTACATTGACACTAATAACTAAGCAGTCAATGTGATTATGATAATACACAACAAAATATTCAGTAGCAGTACACATAATATAATATAATAAGTAGCCATCCACTGCAAACTCGACTGCTTCTCGAAATGTCATTTACATAAGTCAAAGCCAAGTCAGCCAAACCAACCAAAGCAAGGTGATATAATTTTATATAGAAAAGCAAAGCTCCCGTGGAAGTTTGTTACACCTTTACTCCTGTTGCTACTACTGCATTATATCTATTGTTTGCATTGTGCTAAAGAGACTTGATATGATATTGTTTATAAATTATAACATCACTTGTGCAACAAACGCAATCTACAGGACACACTATTACAGACCATGTGTGTGTGGGCATGCATGCATGATACAAAGTAGTAATGAGTATAGAAACATTCAAACAATTCAGATGAGGACAAATCTAATACTTTCGCGAAATTCCATGTCGTGAACCTAGGAAAAATTAAATACTGTCGGATGGAGTAATAGTCTAAGTGGATTATATTGTAATTGTATCTTCTAATAAATACAAAGCTGCCTGCCTATATTATAATCTCTATGTACAGAGTACATAGAGACAGAGAGTAAGTATTATGTATGAGGTGTATATGGTTAGTTTTGTATGCAGAGAGTGTGGACCACGCTGCTGCTGCTGCTTTGGCTACTGTGTTTCAGCGTTGATGAGTGTTTTTGCAATAATTCGCAATGTGATGTAAAATGAAAATGTGGCTTTGAGAGTGAGTTGTTGAGTGTTGTTGTATTGGTGAAGGTGCACACATTTATACTGCCAGTAGTGCAGTGCCAGCTAAGTAAGTATAGCTACACATTATCTAAAAAAATACAAAGTCTTATAATATATACTAAGTATATTATACAACATATACTCATTGACTGGTTGATGATAAAGAGTGTGTAGTGTGTACATGATAATTTAGAATAAAATAATCGGGTGTGTACTGTGTAGTGTGTATGTCGCAGCCGTGCCAGTGTGGTGTGGGTTAAAAAATGATTTTATGTGCAGCATGCAGGTACTCGAGCCAAGTATAAAAGCGAAGTGAGGACACTGTGGGAGAACTACTGGTAGAAGTACAAGTACAACAACTAACTTTTCTGCAATAATGTTTACTCTTGCGATTCTGTACACAATACACAGAGTAGAAAATAGGAATACGTGTAGCACGTCTGAGGATGAGGTGTTTGGGTTGTATATGCACATATGTACGTATGTATGTGTAAAATATATGTGGTGTGTGTTGGGTTGCGTGTGTATGTGTATGTGTGTGTGTTATAGACGAAGTGATACATACGGATGGCATGAATGTATGATTGTGTGGCAATGGTCCTGTTGTGTTTGTTGGGGTATGATGAAGAAGCGGAGTGGATGATGCTGTTGAGAAAAAGGCAGAGAGGAGAATGAGTGGATGTGTGTTGTGCAGAGGAGGGCCAGGGTTGGCAGAATTTCTTGTGAAGAGTAAGAGGACCGAAGGCTTTTCATTTCGGCAGGTCTGAGGCGGACCAGTTGGGCCGTGGGTCCAATGATGGGCCAGAGTGAAGCGCATGCGACGGTGGCAACGAGAAACCCAAAGGGTAACCTCGGCCCTTCACTTTTTTCCAGCATCCACCAACAACCAACCAGTTCTTGTTCGGCTCCGTACGCTCATCGACATGCTATTACGTTGCCCCGTCTCTGCCTCTGTCTGCTGCGTCTTCTTCTTGTTGTCCGGGTGTCGTCTTCAGTTTCCTCAACAGCTCTTCATCTCATCATCATCCTCATCATCACCACCATCCTCATCCTCGTCCTCATCCTCATCCCACTAGACAAACCCAGTGTGTACTTCCACAGTGCTCTGTGTAACATAACAGTCAGTGTCGTCTCCCGGCTCTCTGCCTTGTCTCCTCCAACTATTCTTTCTTCATACACACACCATCCTCGTGTAAGCAACAACTCACATTCAGCCCTATACTCGTTATATTCAGCAAGAAACCAAAATCCTATGCACACTTGCACTGCCTTAAGAAAACAACAACCACATTCGTTCGTAGCAACCTCAATGTATACTCTGGATGTTGAACAAACATCATCATCCGCGTTGTCGTCGTTCAGTTTTTAGTGTGCAACTTTTGCTTCGCCAACACATTTGACCACATATATAAAATAAACATAAACAGCGGTGATATATAACTGCTGGAGAACGCAAAGAAAACTTTAATTTTATGTATGGTAGATATATGTTGAGTATATATGGGGATATATATTGTGTGTGTCTGTGAGTGTGTGAAATATACACATGAGTAAATCAGAGACTACTGGGTGTGCAGTCAACAACGTCTATATCTAAAGCAGACAACGACGACCAAGAAGAAGTGTCTCTCGTGTTTCTTGTACACATTCAATAAGTTTCTTCGGGACAATACGTCGCGTCGTTCGTTCGTCCCATCATCAACGTCTTCACACATGCACGTTGCATTTTACATGACTCTGCCAACTTTTTCCACCCAGAGTTTTTTACTGTAAAACTTTTGTCTGAGTGGAAACGTCATGTTAGCAGTAGTCAGTTACCGTGTGGAAGTGAACCCGAGTGTTTGTTGTTGTCATCGTCATCATCATCCGAGCCCTTTTCAAAATATTGTTACTACTACGACTACACTACCTTTATGTTCCTCAAGGCAACTCATCTTCTAGAGTACTATCGTGAATACTACTAGTTGTGTCTATTTTTTGATTCTACTATATTGTCAAAAAAACCAAGGAATCTGCTGTCTAATCGAAAACGTCTATACTTATTTATTATACATTGATACTAATACAATAAGTACATTACCGATTATACACTCTGCTTCATTTTCATCGTCATATCGTGTTGTTCGTCGCACTAGCCCAACAAATCATCTCACCCGACTGAATATTCTATTTTGATTCATCTCGTCAAAGAATCTCTATGTGCCCCGGCTTGAGTCTGAAGCGTAAAGTTTCTTGAAAAATCAGATAGTCAAGATATCTCTTGTATTCTAGTGTACGACATAGTACATGTTATGTATGTGAATCTCATATTTCTCACAATATCACTCTAATGATTGCCATTGACACGAACAGGATTTAATTGCTTATTTATTACCATTATATACCACACTGTTTTTATGAGTCGATGAAAGTGCCGGCTCAGCTTTTCCTGGCCTTTGAAGTCGAGGAAGCAAAGTGATTACACTATAACAACTGCCGTTTACATTATAAAACCCATAACATTATTATTTATATTATTATTATTACTCCTACACTGTTCTGATAACAATATGCACAACTTACATAGTGCTACTAGTAACAGAAAGAAAATACGGACTCGTTTATTTCTCCTGGACAAATAAAGTGTCTGTATAGTTTCCCTTTGAGAACTATGACGGTCTAAGACTAATCAAAGGAAAGAAACAATGAGGATTCAACCGCCGGGTCATGATCAATCACTTAAAAGACATTGTTGTAATTGATAGGAGTTGTGCTTTTGTATTGATATTGTTGCTCCACGACAAGCCAACGTCCACTTACTTGTCATCATTATCATCATCATTCTCACCAGCAAATTATAGACGGAAAAAGGATAATAGCTCGCTTTGACAACCACAATCCCACACTGGAGAATATACTTATGTACAATATATCCAGGATATATTATTATAAAACAGTATAGAATTCTCCATGTGAGACGGGGCACCATTGCACGTACTATGTAAAAGCACACCACACACATTGGTGTAGCATTGATGTAACAAAATTATACAGAAGAATATAATAATAACACAAGTACCTAGCTGCTTACCTTTAATAATAGCCAAGCTACCTACCTACGTGTGCGATTGCCGGTTGGTTGGTCAGAAGACTAGCACGAAATAATTTATATTTCAGTAACAATATAAGTGCATTGCTGTATTGCTACTCGACTGTAGTGTTGGGTTGATACTGAGAGATATTTGTAGCATTTGCTGCATTACTAATCCCGGAGTAAATGTAATATAAATGTAACTGTCGCCCATGAGAGACACGAGTGTCACTGTTGTGAGTGATTTGTTTGCTGAACAGTTTCATTGTCAACGTCAACCTTCGTTTTTTGTCGATAACTTGATATCAAGTGAACAATTCTCATCATCATCCGCTCAAATTGTCGCAGCAATGATAATAACGTGTGCGGCCTGTGAAAAGGCAATACTAGACCGATTTCTCGTGAAGGTTTTGGAGCGCTCTTGGCACTCGGGATGCGTCAGATGTTTCGACTGCAGAACCATCCTTACAGATAAATGTTTCAGCCGAGAAAATAAACTCTTCTGTAAAAATGACTTCTTCAGGTAAAGTAAACACAACTTGTCTATACTCATTTATTATTCGTTTCTTTCAATGAAACTTAGTCTATTTGTCTCGGGCACACAACTCTAGATACATTACAATACTATGACATAGCAGCTTGAATGAAGTTTTCCTTAACAATGGTGTTGTATGAACAATTTAATGTTTATTTTGTTAGTTCGTGAATTAGGACTAGACACATGTAATGTAGTGCAAAATCTTTTATAGTATTATTTTCTGTTCACTTTTGCTCCAATTTCTTATCACATTCCGTAAAAATGGTTTGAAAAATGATTTCGAGTACACAACTTTCGAGGTGTACACGATGACTTTTGTAAAACAGAGCTGTTTTTATTATCATTAGTTAACTGAGACTGATAATGAGTGATAAACACACTCCCCTCTGTTGTAATACACAAACAGATAGTAAAGATTGATAATGATATATTATTATCGAAGTAGTGCAGTGCAGAGACGCTAACATAATCATTAATTTGTGTAGTTAAGAGTATAAAGCAATAATTACAAGCTACATGAAAGGAATTGTTGGTAGTTTGAAGGATGGGATGTTTCTTCGGAGTAGGTTTTCCTTTATTACTATTAAGATGAAAATGAAATAATAATCGTAGATTGAGAAGGAAAGAGAATTCTACCCACCTCATTTTCAAACCCAGCATTTATAAAACATTTAACCATGCAACACAATTATTGGGTATGGACATAATAGTCGCCCTTTATCACTCCCCATCCTTCAAAAGGGTTTTGTGTAGTTTGCCTCCCATCACTTATTCGTATGAAGAAGTTTGAACCAACTGTCAGAAAGTGTGTACTACAGAAACACACCACATTTATTTTTATTGTTTCTCCTCAGGACTGTGTAAAAATAGGCTACAATTTGCCCCAAACTGTTTACTCATGAAATTCCGTGAAAGGCACGTGCTGTGCATTTTCATGACTTACCTCTACACAAAGTTATTTTTGTGTTTGTATAATTGCTCGAGTAATGGAGTGTATAGCTATAGGTATGCGTTATACTGTAGGGAGCCCTAAAAATAAATGAAAGCTCACGTATTTGCATCTAAGGCAATCATATCAATTTGTTTATCTAAGATTACAGTACTACAATACAAACTACATCAAAGAATTAAAACATCCGTTGGAATTCCTCTAAGGCTTTGCATGCAGTGCATTATTCCTAATGCATACTAAAATTTGATTTATTTGTATTTAATATGCACACAAAGTTCTCACAAGACAAATTGCTAGGCTCACAATAGAATTAGAAGTTGACACGGTAAATTATGCCGGAAAACGTGTGATTTAAATCGATCTAAACGTCGTTAGTTGAACTGCACAAAGCAATTTGATTAAATTATATGCCCTTGCCTTGCTTACAAACTTACAACCTACAATATCTGCGGACTCTGTACTTATAAATACAAATTGCTAGTTCAGTCAAAACTCAGAACTCCCAAATGAAACAATAACAATCACAGGGGTGGTGTACTGCCTGGAAACATTGACAGCTAAAGTATAATGC
>JAQFYB010002493.1:0-24190 GCA_034694085.1 Pogonognathellus longicornis
ACAGACAGACAGACAGACAGACAGACGGACGGACAGACAGACATAAAGGCTCTATAAGACCTCGTGAGGTCTAAAAACCCGAGAGAGAAGGAGAGAAGCTTTTCCTTTTCTATTTACACGAAGCATTAGTCCACATGCAACCACATCTGCTAATAACAAAATAACAATAAGGTGCTATAGTAGCTGTTATGCAGCAAGGCATGCCAGACAAAGGCATACATATAAAAGTAATAATAATAAAAAGGGACACAGGAACACGACGACGATATAGCGAGTCTGAGAAAGGTTAAGGTTAAGTAATTCACATAGAGTACACGTAAAAAGCAAGTTGAGCAATAGATCAAAGCCACATTAGACAAAAAGTACAAGCATTTACTACTTTATTGCATTTGCTTGGAGATTGCCTATTATGCAGATAAATGGCTCCCTTTACGTCCGACGACTCATTAGTCAACTCTCGTCAAAGTTGTTCACTTACTAAACTCACTCTGTCCATCTCAACCCAACATTTCCATTCTCCCTTTGTTTTATACGTGGATAAAAACATTTGATCAAGTTTTCAAGGCTCTCTCTCTCTCTGGTCTCTCTCTGTCTAAAGATTAGGAGATTAGAAAACAAGTGGGGAGGTGACTCACCTACTTAGCGGATAAAATATTATATGGAGATGTTTAGCTTTATTACACCCAAAGCTATCGAAATCAGTTGAGATCAGATCAATCCTTATGTTTAACTACTAATACGCAATATCAAATAGTCTCATCATCTGATTTCCATCAAATCACTTCATCACATCACATAACAAAACCAAATAAGCTTAAGCATATCAATCTGGACGAGAAGATTACTAATAACATTTAGTCTACACTCACACAAGGCTCTCTTGCTAAAGCAGAGTTGAATACAGATATTATTATGAATCCAGTTATGTGAGCATTATTAATAATAAGTAGAATGGTGGTAGGTACGGAATTGTAGTTGTGTGTCTTGAGTCTTTATGTTACTATCTGAAAACAAGATTAGGTATGAAATACACCGTTGTACTAGCTGTATTGTATCAGTAAATATAGTAGTACAGAATTATTATATGGTAATAGCTAATCTCCACTTTGTATGTGCAAAATGTACTGTTTTAGTAGTACGAGAATAAAACTCCTGCCTACACATTACTTTGTTACTGCTATGCATTAGCTTGTGTTTGTGTATGTGTTGATTGTGTGTATGTGGATGGATATTAATATTGTTGTGGGACAATAGTCACTAACCTCTGTATAGCTTCTATTTATTTCATACTGTACAATCCCACTCCACTGCTACTATTTCTGATTATGATTACATTTGTTGTTGATTAAAATAGGCGATTGGTAATGATAGGATAGGAGTGTGAGTGAGTAACGTGTGTGTGTGTGTATGTATGAGTTCATATAGCCAGTAGTCCAGCAGTGATATTATATCTACTTATTTAACTTATTATTACTAGTTATGTGTTTTCTTGGAGAATTGCTTGTAAACAGTTGGAAGTAAACAGGCTTTGTGAATTTATCTGTTCATTGATCAAGATGAGCAGAGCTTGTAGGCATCTGATGTAATAATAATATGCTTTTTAGACTTATACACACGTACACCCAACAAACTACATGCATGCATGCAAAAGGTTTTCTTTCTGGGCATTGCATTGCACTAATGGCAGTTCTACTCCTGATGTGCAAATGCATTGCTTGAATGGAACACTTTTCCTCTGTGGACTAAAAAAGCTGATGAACTGTGTGGGAAAATTTCGGAGGAAGGCAACAAACCGTCTGTGTATGATGTAATAAATGTTACACCTTCCTCTTTTCCCAATGCCAATTCCTTACAAACGACAGCCAGGAACTAAATTCCCCACAACTCCATTTATCTTTCCCCAGGCTCGTAATGTGAATCTTTCACATTAAATATTTATTCTTTCTTCCTTGCAAAATACAAATGCGAATTTTATTCTATCTGCGTTGTAGCCTCAGCCTTGCATTTAAGCTTTACTATTAGTATCATAATTCGATTGAATTAAATTCATGTACTACACTCACAATATACAGTACGAACATTTTCTGTGTCTAGGTTTAACAGCATATAATGCAGTATAGGTACCTACTGTAATGTAGGTAGTGTATAGTAATTTATATGAAAAGTGTTTAGTTTTATTGCATATAAGAATTTGTATGATGGCTCTCTGAGTCGCGCTTTACAATTCACATAATAATTTATGAAAGGTTTGATTTTATATCTGACTTATTGACTTTTGACTTTGGTTTTAGTACAACAACAGCAGCGGAGCAACCTTAGGTCACATTCTACTACAACAATTTTCTTACTCTTTTTAAAAGTCTACTTAAATTATAGTTTGATTTTTCATGGGAGTTATATAGCCTGTTCGTGTCTTTTTTTGCACATTGTAAACAATGCGCTAAAGTTTGCATGCTAAAGTTACGTTAGGATTTATTATGTTACTAGTATATGGGAGTATACCTGTACTCATAGCAAATACAACATGCTTTGACTTATTAAACAAATCCTGACGAGATTGACATGCCTTTGCTGTACGGAGCATTGACTAGATACGCCATATAGATACCGTCTTGTATGTATGCATAAATCTCGTGTCTTTTTGCATTTGCAAAGACTGGATTGGACTTTTTATACTGTGTGAATTGTGTGTACGGTAAGGGAGATAGAGACGGAGCGAGAGACGTCGTATTGTGTGTAGTAGTTAGATAGGTATTAAGTAAAACACTGCATCTCTACACATTCAGATGGAAACCAGAACATTAAAGTTACAGTTGACTTTTTGACTTGACTTTGACGAGTTGAGTGTTGTGCTGTTTGTGTTGTATTGAGAGATTTTATTTTATTTGCCTACAAGCGCAAGTTGTCAATCTACCTTATTCAATTGTATTTGTATGCAGTTGATTTGATTCTTGTGTTGTGCTTGAGTAGAATGATCTCTTCTCCTCTTTCATATTAACCATAATATTCCTATATGCAAATTCTGGCTAGTTTTATTGCTTGTTCGAGTGGTGTACTGTTATCTGTGTGTAAGTAAAAGGTAATGCTTCATTGCCTACACGATTCAATTCAATTCAAATCGTAAATGAGATTGCTTTGAATTCAAATTCGTTTACTTTACTACACACACTACAATTACAATCACTACAACCACCTTCTTGTACAAAACTAAGGCAAGAACATTTACAGATACCTAAACAAATCTTCAGTCAAATTTACCATCAATCACATATTAAAGTATAGTAGAAGCAGTAGCTGAATACGGTTCAATTAAGACTGATGAGCTGAAACTGAGTTTTTCAAAGTCAACTTGAATGTTGTAATCATATCAAGACGCGGATAGGCCGAAAGACATTTACAGAACATAACCACATGCCTGTCTAATGTTTAAATATTCTTCACCTAAAAGTAGTAGTGGTCTGTAATAATGAGGAGGCTGCTTAGCTAAAGTAAAAGTACAAAAACATGCAGTAAGTGGCAACTACTTAATAATCAATCAGAATCTAAATAGAAATCCTCCTCTCTCTCTCTCATTGCAATCAACCCTGTCCCCCACAACAAATTACTTGCTTTACCATTTACGACAACAAAAAGCTGAGTTAGTCAGATTAATTTTCTTATCGCAAAATCAATGAAGAGTCCCAACCAAAAACAGACTATTGCTAAAGACTTGACATATTTCACATTTTGCAAAAAAACTGTAAAATTATGCATGCAATGACGCGTAGCTAATGTAATTATTTTTTATTCGTAATTTCAACTTTCTATACCTAAACGAGAGATTAATTTGCGGAACGAGAAATAATAGAAGTGTTTTTAATCAATTAGAGAAATGAGATTTATTGTATTAAATATTTTCACATGATGGATTATTACTTTTGCACTCAGGGCACACAGTTGCTAACTGTCACTATTCTGTACTGAAAAACCTTTCTATATCTTTCTGTTACAGATAGGTACATTTACAATCACAATCCCCGTGACTAACATTTTCTTGATTATCCCATACATCATATTTCTACTTCTTTACAGATATACGTTCAAAGTTATTACTCGAGCAAGGTAACCATAATATTGCTCATTTACTTATTGCCAGTAATAAGTCTGTGACTTTGCTCATCACGTATATAGACGAACATAATGTAGCGCTAGCCACACCACACGGACAAATCCATTTACTATTATGATACTACTATAACTAATTGTAAGCATAACTGTTTTGTGTGAAGTTAAGGAATAAACATAAGAGAGAGAGAGATAGTGCATGTTCATTCAGTTCAGGTACCAACAAGTTCTAAGCCTTTAGTTGTTTGTAAGTGAGGTATAGTGACGAAGAGAAGAGAATGAATGAATGAAATGCAAAACTGTTCCCAGTTACAAGACACAATGCACAATTCTTCAATTTAAGTGCGCCCTTATTGTTTGGCACAATCAGCCAAGTAACAACAAAAACAGTAATTTGCAAATCGCACAATTTACATTTATTTATCCACAGGTAGTATTACACTCCTAATACTTTACATGAGAAACAAAGCTCTTTAGCAGGAGGTATGTATTAAAGTGGTGTAGTAGTAGTGGAAGTACAGTAGTCATTGTATGTGTACAAGTTCAGAGATAAAAACTAAAAACACAGAAGCTTTTCATGCTCGTGTCATCTCGTCATGGCAGTTCATGTAATGCAGTGGTGTATTTGTACCGTAGCTTATGGGATGGAGAATGGAATATTATTATTATCAGTCCTCGATAGTAGAAAAGTAGAAAGGTGAAAAGAAGGCAAAGAACAGGTATTTGCATTCTAAAGCAGCAAAAGCATGAGTCCAAATGGAAATTCTAGTGCGAGCGAGGTGAAATAAATTGAGCGATAAAGAGAGTGAGCGAAGCAACTGCTTTTATTCTGTTTTCAACTATTCTTTTTGCGTTTTGCATTGCTAACCATACTATTTACATTATCATATTTTATGCATATACTATATTCATGTAAAATATGATTATCCTATGTTCCACACGCATCATCATCATCATTCATGAGAAAATACAGAGAAGACCTACATATTAGTAGAATATTTCATTTTTTAAGTCTTCTTCATTGCATGTATTTGTAGTATGGCACCAAGTGGTGTGTTGTGCAGCCACACTACACACAGTGATCAGTCAAGTCTTTATACTTTATGGGAGAGAAGGGTAGATCTTGAAAATGATACGCGGAATAGTGTAAAGCTTGACTTGTGTAGTTATTGTTCTGGTTCCTTTATATAAAATAAAATGAGTTTCTCACAAGTCACATTTTGATAAAATCTGCTGTGAAATGAAATGTGTTGTTTGTATATTTGTTGTGTGTCCCTAAAATTATGATTTTCCACTGTGCTAGAGCTTAGGATATCAAGTGGTTAAGTAATAGCTGAGCAACTTCAAGTTGATCTCGTGTTTTCATCATGTCGTGCTTCTACTCTGTCTATATAGGAAGGTGCTCCCCTATAAATACATCCATCAATCCCTTCTCACTTGACTCGTCACAGTCATAGACCTACTTCACTCTGTTATTATAAATAAATTCAGCTAAACCCACCACAAAAGACTCCAGTTCCAATGACAAACTTAACCAAACCAAACCAGAGAGTTAGAGAGGGGAATCAAAAATGCTTGTAGTCAATCAACAGTCACGAACGAAATAGTCAACCCTTTCCTTTATTCAAATAACAGCTATTTCTTTACACGTAGAGCCGTGCTCTAGAGAGCCAAATATAATATGTGTATATTCATATGGTATGTGATGTACCTAAAGGTTTTTTTCACCAAGTACCACTTATGTACTCTTCTGCTGCAAGTATTTCTATTTTTATGCATGGTGGGTATACATTTGCCTAAATACACAAGAGGTTCAATCGTACAGATTAAACTTCAGTAACTTCATTATTACGAGGGCGATCTGCGGACCTTTATAATAATTTATTGATATAACAATTTCTCGGTTACTAAAGAATTAGATCTTCTTGGGTGCAAATTATGATTTAGCATATTACAGATATAAATGTACAACTTTAAAAATTGTAATGAAATCATTAACACTGAAATAAATATTATGAGATGCTATTGTAGCAGACACTGTGTGTGTGAATTGATTGACGAGTTAGAAAGCAAGGTGCTTTTAGTTCTTCAAACGAAGATTCTTGGAATAAAAAAATGTTAATTAGAGTAAATGTCTACTTCACAGAATTATAAAGACTATATACAGAGCTGAAAAATAAGATGAAGGAACAAAGACTTAATAAAGTCCGGTGTTTGTAACTACATAGTGTTAGAACTACTATATAATTATGTCAGCAACAACATACAGTTAGCATTTTGACTAAGGGGATTCAGACTCTAATGTAGATAGAAACAATGTGATGGTGTTGTAACAGGAATCTATAGAACCAATTTTGATAGTTTTAAAAGGTACAATAAATGAGGTGAGTTAGGCTGAAGGAAGGTGAAGGTGAGTTGAGGAATGGACACAGGAACGGGACGGGATTTCAAAGTCTTCCTCGCGTGACTTGACTTTCCATTAGAAATTCAGTGTAGGACAACTAATTCACAATCAACTCCAGTAGTTGTACCATAATAATATGTAAATACATTACGTGTCTATATAAAATCCAAACTGGTAGCTATGTAAAATGTAAATGTAATTTTTTTCTTTTATAAATACGTAAGCGATAATAATATAATATATTAGTCCCACTAACAGATCCAGTCAAAATCCTTGTTTACTTTCGGCAAAAAAAAACTGTGTGTGTAGCATGTATTTACATGTATATTATTATGTCTAGGTACCTACTACTATGTTTACTATCAGTATACTCGATCCACTCCACCTAAAAAGTTTCCCAAGTTCCAGAGTGTATGTATTTATTTCATGCTCCTATTTACATGCTTCCAACTTGGATACTTAAACTCGGGTAAAACGTTTAGTGTGTAAAAAACTGGACCAAAAGTTCATGTCGAATAAAACAAAGCGTCTTTCCAGTAGTCAGTAGTAGGCATTTGATTGTGGTACTGCGATTGGCTGTGTAGATCGATATAGGGAAGAGATAGTTTTTGCATCGTGAGAATCGAATTTTTTCATCGGTACAGAGACAAACAAACACACGTCGACTGAATTGTTGTGGGAGCAACTGCGGAGCCAGTGCCAATATCCACGAAGCAAATCATTTCATTTTATTTGATTGCACATTGCATGCATGTGGCCGGAACAGGGAAAAGAAATAAACGTGCTGTAGCTCCAACTCTTCTAATACAACACAATATGAATGTGAATGTACTTTGGCCAAAAGCGGAGTGTTTTTCTCTATTTCTGTGTTTTGTTACTGCAGTGCTCACCATTATGAGGACGATGATGTGGTACTATTGTAGCAGCAGCAGCCGTGTGTGATGATATATTCCAAACATAAAAATCTATTTGTATTATTACTTCAACTACGTATTCTGCTACATGATGTGTGCTACATGTATTATATATTTATATTAAGGATGCCTATATATAAAGATGTGTTATAATGTAATATTAGGTTTGGTATGTGGATGCACGTGTGTTGTGTTGTGTGCATGGCATTCAGTACTTTGTTTAAATGAAAACGTGAGCTGTTTCTATAGGGCTCTCCACTGCTGCTGGTATACGACCAGATCATTTCTTTAACAATTACATTCAAGCTTACTACTACTACTACACACTACAACTAACTGCAGAATGAACAGAAAAGCTTTGCTTTTTGTTGAATTAGATTCCCAGAACCGGCCAAGTTAGAATTTTATAGTTTCTCAGTCAGTCAGAACATCGAATGAAAATAATGGAATGGAAACACTCGTTCGTAAGCAAACACAGAATGCCTTTGCCTTTATCTACAACACATTTATTATTCTTCACCGCAACACCACAGTTTCACGTTGCAGCAATACACCAACTCTGTCTGTCCTTTCAAACTGCTCTATTTGATTTGCCCTATCGTCCCATTTAACAAACACAAACATAACATACCTTAGTTTTTATTTTGCATACAATACTAGGAATCCGATAACACAAATACAAACTTCGGCAGTACCTACCTATTGTACATATGTGTTGTTGAAGTAAGAATTCTTCTATGTTAACATAAATTCAGAATAGTGCGATGATCTATGGAACAAAATGTTTCGCAAGGAACATAAACCTTTCTGCGGCTCTATAAATATAATTAATTACGTGCAGTTTGTCATTCCTGTCTTTCATGTATTCATGTACCTACCACTTTTATTTACATGAAAATTTGCACAGATTTTCTGACAAGGATATTTTGGAATATGATGTGAAGCAAAGAATGCATATGACAACATGCGCTGAATTATGTTCCGCAAACACTGTGCAGATTGACTACTTGATTACATTCAGTCACTATTTATTAATGAAGCATATACTGTGTAGGATTATAAGAGCTTACAAGAGTAAAGTACATATAAATCATTATTATGCGTTTCAGTGGAATCCGGAATAAAGAGAGTGAAAGACGGAGTAAAGTACGGCACCCGGTTATCGACCCATTAGCATTATTTGCTTTAGCAAAGAAATCCAATCAACAACAGATTGATTTTTGTGTTTTCACCATTCTCTCTTTCTCATTGTACTTTTGTGGGCAGCATCAACCCTGGCTATTCAATGATATTATGAGGCGGTGATAAGTGAACAATTTCTAGGCTTTATGCTGAACTACTAATTTCGATACAAACTTAAGAGAAATAAAAAGTTCGCCGAGAAAAGCTTCTGCTAAGACTGACCGATTTAAACATTCCAAAAAATCTTAACTAGGTACTTTATTCCATTATATTACAAAATAGCAGATTGCGGCTTTTACGTCCATAGCTTAGGTAATACAATATATTAAATGCTTGCATAATATATACTGACATTCCGTGAATGTGCAATTTTGTTGTACTGTATGTATTCATAAAATGTCTAGAATTCCAGCTTGTGAGTACGTGTGTTAGGTTAATAGTAGTATAGGTAAGTATTACACAGACATGTAAGTAGGTATTAGGTATACTAACGCTGGAACCATCCGTTTGTCATTCATATGAGAATGGGTTTTGTCATTAGGATTCGTGTTGAATGAGTTAAGCTGGGCAGGATATTATGATGACCGTAGTTTTGGTTGTGCTGACAATAAAAGTATGAGGCAGGCACAGTTGCAGTTGCCTACTCTTTCTTTGAAGTGGTACATTTACATTAAATTAAATTTAGTATAGCTGCACACAATGTACATTTTTCTGGTTTATAATATAAGCATATAAGCTTGAATGCACAAACAATATCCAACAAGAAATAAGTTAAGGGTCAAGACTACAATGTCATCGCAATATAAAGGGGTGAAACAACTTATAATTTATTTTTAATCAGGATTTGAACCTTAATGGTAAGTTTGAAACACCCACAAGCCATAAACAAAGGTGTTACCACGTTCCCAGCTGCAGTTACGGTACAGCACTCCACATTTTGTTCGGGACGTGGAATTATCTGTCTCTATCTCCATATATCCTTTACTATTACTAATGCATACACATCCATGTAAGTAAAGTGCACATTACAGCAAAGTACATTTGTAAGTGGAATGGATAGAAATAAAAATATAGTATTATTATTGCATCTAATGTTTTTCTGACGAGCACACATGTACACGGGTGTTTGGTTCAACATGAACTCTTTTCAAGACAGGATAGAACAAAATGTTGTTATTGTATTATTGCATGGAACAGAAAAATGCTGCTCTTGAAACTACACACATGAATGACAGTATTATTATGCGCTGAGTACATACACGTAATGCAATTCCCTTCTTCCGTTTCTTTTCAAGTTTCCGTTCCTTCCTCTACTTCCCTTTAAATCCTTCACTTCCTTCATTTGCCTTTTCGTTACGAGTCGACTCGTATTCCTCTCATTCGCTCAACATGCCATCCTTTCATTTTTCCATATCCCTTTGGCATCTGTGCAATCTCAGATTTTTCTTAACTGTGTGAAAGCCTTCTTATATCAATAATCTACACTACACTGCACTCCTGCTGACTCAATACGCTCCACGTGCAAACAATACAAATTATTTTCTAATTTTTTGTAGTGGTATGCATAGCCCATCGTTTGCTACAGGTACAAAGTGAAGATACATTTATTTACTGCATATTAAAATACAGTAACGCACACAAGTCCCTATAATATTTATACTTGCTAAATAAAGTACCACTGTGAGAGCATGTAAACTGAAAATGATATTATTTATGTAATGGTAATTGTTATTCAAGAATTTGCATACATTATTATATTACGATGACTCTGTTGGATTTCCCTGATGTATGCATTTCACGAGTATTACTCATACAAATAAAAATTACGCTTTAATATTTCATTTATATTAAAGCGTTCACTCGTATCCTCACGCATTAAAGACGGCACACAGATGCCTAACGTTTACATTTACGGTTTTATGAATTTTATGAATACATGTATTAAACACACACACTATACACACAAGAAAAGTTTTAAAGAGACACAATATGAGTATGTGAAAATAAGTTGAAAAAGGATTGGACTGGTACATGAATTACTAGTGCCTATAAATAACTGTGAGTGAAGTTATGTTAATGTTACTGCAATTTTTTCATTGAGCAATTTCAAATCATGATGAGGTCGAAGACGTGTGGGGCATAAAAGTAGCTTGGAAGGATTTTGTATAAGGTGGATTACATAGTTGCATCTTGCGTTGCTAATAAAATACTAGTAATATTGTTATATAAAAACAAGTTGTGTATAGATTTGCCAGGTGTAGAGTAAGAATCCTTTCTTAAGGACAAATACAGAGCGAGTACCTGTAAACTGTAACCGTAACGAAAAGGAAACCCATAATAAACCATAGCGAAAGGAATAAGTTACGATAAATTTTACCAGAGTCTCCGGTAAAGCAGCCAAGTTATTGTTGTGTGTAGAAGTATGCTACATGCTATGTTATGTCTTACCCAAACCAAGTCAGTCTCAAACATCATGTCGTTACTGGATTTGCATTAACATAACATCGTATACACCTTCAATCTTGTAAACAAATTAAAAAATTGTGAACAAATATCACCGTTTCTGCATGCAGTGCATATCCTACATTGTAAACAAACACTTCGCGTTCTCATTCTATCATGTTAGAAGTCTTACATTGTGTAACACGTTAGCTCAAAACATCCACTTCAGAAATCAGGAGTTTTACATTTAGCTTTGTTAAAATTGCAGTCTATTTTGAAATCATGTTGAATACGTGTTGTAAAGTAGTAGCTTGTTAGTAAGATAAGTACTAACTTTGTTACGATTGATTAACATTAGAACTTGGAACCACTGATAATTTATAACAAGTAAATAAGCGGTTGTCTCAAGGAGACTTTAAGTACAGATTGCTTTTGTTGCAAATTACAATTACGTTCAACTCAGTTTTGATTTACTAAATAGCAAATCTTTTTCAGATAAATTCTCATAGACAAACTTATAATTTCCCATTAACTTTTTTCTTTATCAAGGCTACAACCTCAATTATCCTAAAAACTGTGCTTAAAATATTGAAGTAGTAGAATTTAATTTTAGCTAAAAAAGGGCATTATCTAAATTATTAAGATTTTCTTCAATAATGGCTGGTAATATTTTCATAATAATATGTAAAACCTATAGGTAGGTACGAAAATCATGATAATATAGGATTTTCTTCCAACACAAAAACCAAGAACCCACACAAGATAAATATGACATAAGGGAACATAATGTGGAAATATAATGTAGTAATAAAATATAAGAGGTATGCATTTATAATGCTTCACTTATAAATGGTACTTCTGCTACATTTCATTACATCCTGCTTGTTATAAGCAACCAAGGATCGATGTAAGCCCTTACGGGAATTGTCACACTTATACAGCACCGTTGAGGTTATTACTATAATATTGCAGCAATATATTAACGGCCAAGCTGCAACAAAGTACCAATATCAGTAAAAGGCTGTTTTTTCTTGTTGGACACACATTAGAATATTGCTTGTACTTGTAAACCTCCTGACTCTTCAAAGCAACTGAAATCACTTAAGTCAAGACGACGACGGTTCGACTACGGTCATAAAATTGGCTTTACTGTTGTGTGGAGTGTGTATAATGGTATTTCTGTTTTTTGTCTCTTTACGGCTTTTGGTCAGAAAGTCAACTGAAAACTCACACCATCACCACAGCACAGTACACACACACATACACACAAACACATTTGGAACTCAAAGTGCAGGTCTCGTCTTATACGACACTACAGGCACGACATGTCATTTAATATTGTGAGATACCTTCTACCTTATAACTTTTACCTATAATAATATAATCGCACTTACAAATAAAACTACAACGTGCATACATTCATTCACGCACACTTTTTTACGTTGCATGTGTACAAGTATACTCTAAAGGAAAAAAACAATATTCACTTTTATAGCCAAATGCTTCATTTGCATTTCTATTATGCACTTTGTATTTGAAAATGTATAGTGCAGTACAGCGTGTGTGGATGCCAGAGTGAATTTCAAAAGTTGAAATCATAGAAGCAGGAAAACCCTGAGGGAAACCACACCGAATGCATCTACAACTAAAGATACTGTAATAATTGCACCATGTACTATTATGATGCGACTGAGAAGAGTTTTATGCTCATACGTTGCAATACTCCACAAACTATTTCGGAGATGTGCTCCTGAGAATTTATTATGCAATACCACAAACATCCAAAATACTGTGTCATGTCATGTGCCACTCAGACTCAGATAGTGGTTTTGGCAGAGCACAAAAACCTTCCAGAACTAAAGTGCTTTTCGTATCAACTTACATATTCTAAAAGCCTTAATACTAAAATTGCATTTAGTAGACTCTGAAGAGAAAATACAGTGTATGTATTTTGATATGCACCTTGAGAAGGACACAAGACGAAAAAATTCGTTATAATAATGGCAGTGGATGGCACACAAATGACTTGTAACGTGTCATAAAATATCATATTGTTTTTACATAGTAGCACATTATGGGGATAATTGCAGTAGTGATAGAAAATAATGATGCATAAATGCTGTTGAAAATTAAAGAAATTGTTGAAATTGCATGTAGGGGATGTTTTTTGAATGGACACGGCTTGCCTTGTTTTTGACAGTGTTGGAGTTATTTGTATGTGTGAGTCATTTCCAGTTAATGAACATGAAGAGACTGGCAGAACAACCCAGGCACAGCCACAGCCACACACGGACCACTAAGTTTTTCCTCCTTTTCAATACTAGCATTCGCACTACTACGTAAATACAAATAGTAGTAGCCAGAAGGTGTAAACGGATCCCGTACACTTCTTGCATCGTCGCAGTCATAGACAGGAATCTTTAAGTGTCAAATCGAGACACGATCATTCAATTTTCGCCTTAAGACCTACATTCGACATTTAAAACAAGACTTTTCACAATGTGCCTCTCGATACGTTATACTTACAATATACTACTAACCCTATCTTTACATAGCATTTAAGATAATAATAATAATATTAAACAATATGTCCTATTCAATGAAATCCATTTACTTTACCTCACAATAACATACAAAGGCTTTTTTCAAAATAAATAGACGTTGCATTTATTTGTTAAGTACAAGTACAACGTGCATAGTGCACCAGCACACAAAATAAATCTTTAGCCTACTGGCTTAAAATTCATCGTGTGATTTGGTGAGGAGAGAAATGAGCAAACTGCTTCTCTTGATCCAAGTACCAATTCACGAATAAAAAATATGATATTAAATTTTCCTTGTAGATATTTCCTAGTATCTCTCCCTCTTCAATTGCTTATTCATTGCATTTGTATGAGCATTCATTGTAAGTCTAAAGATGTACAATGTTCTGCTGTTCTTTGAACTTGCAGGTTAAGGTTGGTGTTTTTAAAAAGAATTTTTGTGTGTTGTGTTGTGTTGTATTAGTATTGTCTTGTGGCTGTAGTGCATCTGCAGTTTTAGGTAGTGGTCGTCCTGTAGTTGCTTTGACGTGACTTTGTGCTTAGTTTTCCAGGTTATCAATACCAAAGGCACTGCGTGCCGTATGTATTCTTACAAACAACAACAACCCACCAACACCGACTGTAACTATAACTATTTCGTTTTACTTGCTTTTACTACATCATGTTCATTTCGACTTGACTCACTTTTATTTATGAAAAATGTATTTCTCTCTACCTGTATCTTTACACGCATTTGCAATTTATAGCTTATTTAACAAAGGATTCCTGCTCTTTAGATATTCCAACTTGTAAGTGGTCGCAGTATCCGTAGATTACATTTGTACACGTGCATATATGTGTAAGTCCCTCCACCATACAACACGTCCACCATGTATTTTTCTTCTCTACTCACTTGGCTACAACTGTAATGAATTCCTGATTCTGTTTTGTTCGTGTCACTTTTCTGGTGGTGGAGGTATTCGTAAGTTAATATGGAAAACACGGATTTATTTTTCTCCTTGTGCTTAAAACGTGTACCAGTACCTTTACCTACAAACCCATAGCACAAAAGGTGCCTTGACTCATATTATTCTGGATGTCCTGTTCTTTTAGCCTACTACCTTATCTATCAAACATAATTTTAAGTTGAGAGCGAGCACCTTATTCATGCTAACAAACATAACACAAAATAAAATTATATTGCTCTGCTGAAACGCTAACAATAAGTAAACCCGCACGGCTGTAATGATGATGGCGACGACAAGGACCGAAAGCACTTAAAGTATCCATTCTTATTATTTACGTTTATTTTTCTGTCAAAGTTCCAATAAATTAAGTAGATTTACTTTAGGTATATGTGGTATGCGTGCAATGCACGTATCGGATGATACGTCGCATATATATATCTATAATAATCTAATCTCATCCAGAATCTCATCAAACCACATTACTTAATGTTAGTAAACTTTGTTCTGCTGTGTGCGTTGTTTATGAATGCGTGATACAAATACAGATACCACGCTACAACAACCACCCCGCATCTTCATCTGGGTTTAAAAAGCCTTTGGGTAAAACATAAAACGTGGAATATTCAACCACTCAGGTATTTCGGCTTTTCTTACGTCTCTCGTTAAAACAAGATCAACTTCATTGACTATACCACACTTCTCTACGAGTACTACCTCTATTTACTTACTCAGACAAACTATATAAATATTTTTGCTTTGGTAATAATGGATATAAGTAAATACATAGCCAATCCATTCAGCTATAACTCAGCCATAATATTTCTCACTCACTCAGACAAACCTAAAGCTCATCTACCTAGAAATTCCAAGCACCTTGACCAAAAATCACACACAAAAACTCATACAGAGTGAGACAGATGAGCATGAAATGAAACAAACTTATTTAGTACACACCACTGATAACAATACGAAGAAAGGTATTTGACTGATATTTACATGCACATGACTACAGTGCAGACACAGACCTTGTTTTCTCCGAACCTTCAACTCGCCCTAGAACTCTCAACCTACTTCAACTTGTAAAGTTACCCAAAAGGGTACTTGGACTCTGTTTTCCGACTAAAACCCCTTTTTTATACTCCCATCACATTTTCAGAATATGTATACATATAACTACACCACCAACCAAACGGGGCCTTCGCATCAGCTTACCAGCAGAAAGGAAAAACCAAAACAAACTTTTTTTCGTTTTTGATACTCTGTACTACTCTAAAGTGGCCCTTAACTCGCTTATAGAATATATCTAGAAATCATCTTGCACTTTAATAGCTGAAGAACCTACTTTGCAGTAGTCCCTACATACTTAGTAGGTTTCCTACAGTGTATAGAAGAAGCATACCTATATGTATAATACGTATAGTTTTATTTTGTATTGTACATAGGTATACATAGTTAGGTAGAGTGTGTATGGGAGTATGTTTGAAACTAGCACAGTGGAGAGAGCGAGAGTCATTTGGCTGTAGAGGTAGTAATGTTCTGTGGCGGACGAAAGACGACAGGTAATAACAATGATGATGAAGAAAAAACTCACCTGATCTGAAGGCTCGGCTCCTTCACTCCAATCCCAATGCAATCCAATCCAGCAACCTAAGACTCGTCTTGGAAGCTCAAGAGTCAGAAAAAGATCCAGACGGACATCACTGAAAGAGAGGTAGATGAAAAAGATGAAGAAAACTCGTCGTGAACATTTACTCGCAGTATAACTATAGCTAAGCCGTGTTAGAGAACATTTCCACACACGAAAACACTTCTTTGTGCGATCTTTTACTATTATCCGTCTTTCTTTTCTATCCCGAGAATCCTTAAGTAGTACACTTTGTATAATACGTAACACGTATTTCTATTATAACACGTAGTAGTAGTTGCTACAGCAGGTAGGAGTTGTTGCAGAGTTTGACTTAAGGAATTCAATCGTTCCTCCGACCTTGCTTATAGAAGAAACATACAAGACACACATATAAACATACACATATCGTGTATGCAATTCAAAAGTCTGTAGTAAAAGTCTCTCTAGTAGAAAATCATGCTCTTTGGACGTTGGTACTCGTACTACTACGACTACCGCCAGAGATAGCTATCAATATAACACTTCTAGAGAGAGTATCTGTGACTCGTGTATTTATTTATGTTATGTGGCTGTATTACACACAGGTAGAGTTCCTCGTAGCTTTTTCTCGGTTCTCACGACCCATCTCTTGCCTTCAGACAACTTGAGCAGAGCACAAGAGGGAGGCAAGGCAGGTCATCCACTTTTAATTCGATTAGGCCACACTATACACCACTATGCCTCTATCTCTCCGTCCGTGTGCATGTGGTGGTGTAAGTACAGTACACAATAACACCAATCTCTCTCTTCCACTTTTATTCTTCCCCCTCGTAGTTTCCTTGAACTTGACTTTTTACACGAGCAACAACAACACAGCTACAACCACCAACTAATTATTCTCAGAAGAGTTATTTACTATTCCAACTTTGCACTCCAATCAAATCCATTCCTTTCCAGAACACTTTTCTACAAATCCCTAATTGATCCTCTTCTCTTTACATTAGAGGAATACTACGCAATAATATTTGTATCAACTATCTGTGCATATTACAGCAAGATCTAGACGAGTGTAGCTACAGCTAAGGAGAAGATGAGGTAGTAGTGTAGAGTCAAAGTATAGGTTGGTGGTAGGAGTCGCAGTTAGGAGCTTATGCAATTAGTTAGTTCACCTGCAGACTAATTTAATTCTCATAAAGACTTCTCGACTGTAACTCTATATAGTCATGGAGAGTGGAAGAGAAGGACGTGTAATGAGAATTATGCGAGGTATTAAAAAGAGCAACGCGATATGAACTCTGCAACCCCGACGGCTCTGCAATGCTCACTAGTACTACCTAGTAGTAGATGGAGATAAAAGGAGAAGATATAGTGCCAAATGGAATACACATATATCTATACAACACACGAGACAGAATCTGTCCTCCAGAAGATATTAAAATCCACCAACACACTCCTAAGCTACAGACTGCTGTTTGCAATTGGAAACAACAGGCAGAGTCTCATCAGAATGATCATCGTGGCTGGTATACAGGAGCACACGCAGACTGTCTATGTGTACACAGAGCATAATATTATATAAGTAGAGACACAAGAAGTGCACCTTTTGTTTGGCTTTGACTTCAGTCTCTAAAGCCTTGTTTTCTTCTTCGCTTATAGATCACTTAGTTTTAGTTTTGTTGCACATCTGAGTATATGTATAATGTGTAGTGTTCTACAGAGTACAACAAGTACAGACTGTATAGAATACACAGATGCCGATTGTGTGGAGGGAGTATGTAGGTAATTGTTGCCGTGAACTTGCTTTTGTTAATAGCAGAGCGTAGGCAGCTTGTAGATTATATATGCATCTGCTGTGTTACAAGAGTGCTAATAAGCAACAGATAATACGCTCTCTGAGTATTTTTAAAGTCTTTGCTCTTGTTCTTGCCAGTCTCTTGTGTCTTGTATAGCTCTTCTTCTTTTCTGTGTGCTGATGTGAGTGTGCTATGCTTGTTCTTCGCCAACATTTACATCCACTGTGTTCCTACACTCCTAATGCTAATTACGTATGCACTCCTATACTTTACTTCTTCTTATAGCTGCAAAACAAGTCAAGTCGCACTATTTAAACGTATCTGAGCAACATGGCCATTAGAAATACACACAACACACATACACAGTCCGAGAGGACATGTACATGTACAGTATAGTGCCAGTAGCTGTTCTGTGTCTGTGTGTTTAAAGTTTAAACGAAGACTGACGAAGGAACGAACGACGAACGGAGTCAATAAGCCAGCAGCAGTCAACCAACCAACTAACAACAGTCACAAAGAGAGAGAGAGCAACTGCTCGAGAGTTCTTATGTTGCTCCTCGTTGTATTATTATATTATTACTATAAAAGTGCATAAATATTTTTATGCCAGGGCAGGCCAACGACTACACAAATGAATGTGTCTAGGCATCCATCCACCAAACTATATGAATGTATGCACACTCTGCACATACGCTAATACTTTTGATTTGAGATTTTTTCTGTTGCCAATTACCACACGAATAATAATAATATTGCAATCCAGTTCACTCTTGATACATTGTGCTGATGATGATCGTGGAGTGTATTGCTTCTTATACGCAACTGCGATGGGTATTGTGTACAAGAATATTATGCAGAGAGGGATGCAACTTTTCTTTCTCTTTCCTTCTGATAATATAATGAGAGGATGATGATATAACGTTAAGGGTGTAGTCTTTAGATAGTTATTATAATGCACACAAACTTGGATATCTTATGAGATAGGTGCACACAGATAATCAGCTCCTGCTACTATAATATATCCATATACGTGTTTAAATCCTCTGAGCTGTAGCTGTGTGAGCATTCATTGTGTATTCTTGATTGTTGTATGTATGTATAGCTGTTGTGTTGTGGGTAAGACACACACATGTATCAAAAATTAAAATCCGAGTTAGTGCCTTCAACTTCCTTCCTCTCGCATAATATTATGTACGTACACACCAGTGCATTAACATACACACCACACGAGTCACACGATCACTTGTGTCTTTTATGTTTTTATGTATGTGTGAGTGTGTGTGTAACAAAGGTTCAAATACGTAAGAAATCGGATGCAGCTTTGGGTATAATGGAAGGAGACAAGTTATAGTGTGGATATCAGATACAATTTTAGTGTTGCTAGACAAGCTTTTAGAGCGTAATCTTATTTGGTGTGTAGACAAAGTGTGATGGTTAGAGTATGTGTATCAAATTCAGGTAGAGGAATTCGAAGGAGCTATACACACTGCACACCACTTCCTTTGCCGTCAGAGGTTGTGAAGACGATAAGGGAGAGATAGATAGAAAAGGATTTCTAGTGGAGTAATTATAAGAGGAAGAAGGTGACGATGGACTGAAGACCACGACGAAAAGGTTCGGTGGAGGAGCAGAGACAAACACAGGAGACTGGCTTCGTTGCTCTGCACTCGTTCCTTTGCTCACTTGGCATTTAGTTTCAGAATTTTGTAAATTGTCTCACTCGACACTCCTCTTGTGTTCTAGTGCTGTCGTCTTCGTGTGGAGACCATTAGAGTCCTATTTTGTGTGTTCAACGAGAGTATTTTCTGTCCAACAATTGAGTTTGGCATGCAAAGCAATCAAATGATGATGACGATGATGAAGCTCAAGGCGGAGAAATAAGGAGAGTTAGCAAATAAACACAAGTTTGGCTAGCAATACACTTCTGGTTGTGTCGTAGTCGATGTAGGAAATGAGAACTTGCTCTTCTCTTTTCTTTCTGCGGGACAAAGTCCTCCTTGCACTTTTATTGCCAATTTGCTGTCAGCGGGCCATGCAATGCCGTTCTAAGCACGCGAACTCTGAATTAGGAAAAAAGAACTGTGAACTGATTCTCGTGTATTGTTATTACTGTTGGATTGTGCACACACGAAGGAAAAGTTAAGTTTGTCTAGATCGCTTAACAGTCTGGTGCAATCAAATATATTAAATAGCACACTTGACCATGTCACGTATATAATAATAATAGTAATGAGCAGATGGGCAACGTTCACAGTCCTCAGTTCTCACACACAGCTTTGCACACACACAAAACTTCAGGAGCTGTCGTCACACAAGTTTTATAACAGAAGATCGGATCTCAAAAGTGTAATAATAGCATTCACACACTCAGACTCCAATAATTGTCACTATAATTTTATTAAACGTTCTTCCACTTACGTCACCGTTTTGCTTCAGTCAGCTTTCTTGTATAAGCCAGTTTTTTGTAACACGTTGAAAATTGATCCCAGAACAATCAACTCTTGTGTTTGAGGTTTTTATGAGCTTTATTCCCGTTTCACTGGAACACCGGATTCCCGTTAACAATGTTCGTGATATAATTCACATGTAGAATTTCCAGTTCCACTCTTTAATATGTCAGGAAAAATCTTTTCCATGTACATGTAAGTAAACTGACTTTAGATGGTAATATTTTACAAGAAGAACACCGACAACACAGTGAGAGAAGTGCTCTGCAACTCTGACTGCGTTTCGAGTTGGTTGCGACTCTTGTGAATGATGAACAAGAACTGACTTGGAAGGTTAGACCAGATTTTTACTTGAGGTCCTAGTTGGAAAAATCTATGTGCATGTTAGTGTTAGTGTAGTATAGCATCGTAGGAATATGTGTGTGTGTTCGTGGTATACGTATGGTACATGTAGCAGTGCATTGCATACATAAGGATTGGACTGACTGAACGTTAACGAACGATAAGCAAGTTGAGCTACTAAAGTACACTTGTTGTAAAAGACTTTGGTTGCTGTACTGCTGCTTTAGCTCACTCAGCATCCATCCCCCAAGCAAAATGGAAAGAGATGTTGTGTTGTGGTCACAATTGTATATTGGTGGTACTTGCACTACAATCCATTGTAATTCCACCATGCATGCAACACAGGCAGACCTACCTACCTTTATATTGTATCAACATAATGTATAATATTATTCCGAACATATACATACACTTAAGATCTTCCAAACACACATATGGCTTTACACTACCTTTTGCCTCCACAGTGCACACACTGCCTTCGTATCAGATATACTTGCATATAAAGTAATATTATTATTCTTAGCCGAGACTGAAACTGAGCTTGTTGCGGAGAGTGTGTTATATAGCCGTTTTACAATACTTAATACTCCTAGAAGGTGTAGGGTGAATTGAAGTCTACTATACAATACTAACAACAATGGAATGGAGCTGAACATTCAACATACTAGGGCAATCCACATACACACATTATAGACAGACACTTTTCAGACCTAGACTCAGACACAGACCAGACCTGAGGATAAGTTAAAACGCCAACACTACCATATCATACTAATATTGTGGGCAACAAGACAAAGTTGCTCATGTCTTCTAATATTATGCTCTTTTGGCCACATATCATATTATACTGTAGATAAAGAAACTCACGTTGTGTACTTTTATACATACATATGCGTGTTGCCATTTACTACCAGCTAGAATAATTGAATCCTATCTGAGATTATACCTATATAAATAAGAATAACATACTGGTATAGAAAAGAAAAAGGCAATAAAAAAGTGCGTGCAGTCATTTTGAATAGTAGCATTTGATTCGAGATATTTGTACAAGTAACGCTAACAGAATCTATGAATTTAATCCTGAATTCAAGCTATGCTTTTGAATTTACAGACGCACTGTGTAAGAAAATAAAATAAATGTTTTTATAGATTTAAAATATTAAATATATATACGTATGGCAAATCCCATGATTTTGTACACTCTTCTGGTGTACTCTCTGAGACTTAAGCCTCAAGGAATTAATGCACCCACTCCATTATACAACTTATGCTTGCAAAGAAGGCTCACATCAGTGAAAAACTTGGTTCGTGTAAGCCGTGCCACAATAATACAAAGCCCAGATCACACAATACACGTTACGTATCCAGCAAACATTTGGTAAGACGACATTGAATAACCATTGTTGTACGAATCGGTACAACCCCGACATGATGGTATTACATATTGCAATTTTTGATGTGTGTGGTTCCTCTTCAAGATTCTATGGGGTCATGTCATCTTGTGAAGAGTTAATACAGATTTAATAAAACATACAGAAAACTTAGATTACAAGTTATAAAAATCAATATTTCGCTAATAATTATTATAATGTACATTATTATTATTACATTGTGCTGCACTGAATTGCATATTAATTACTCAGAGGTGCCTTTGTTTTTTCATTTGCTCTAATAGAAAGTATTTTATAGAACAAACAAATGTAGGTACAAAATGCAGCTGAAAAAAAGTTGCTACGTAGCATGGTAGATAAAATCCAAGTCTCTCGTGACAGGGAAAATTGAGAAAAGTGTCATATGAAATATTAAAGTTTTTTATTAGGTACTTTTATTACAAAATGCGGAAATTATATATGACCTGCATGCATATAGAAAAGGTTTGCACATAAAGCGATCTAAGCTGTCATCCCACATATCACAAAGTAAGTTATATTTTCTATGTGTATAAACCTTGCCCCTATGTAATATACTAGGTATATGTAAATGTACTAACATCAGCATCTATTTGTTGCACTATGCAATTACTTGGCAACTACTCTGTTGTTTGAATGTATCATCTCATTAGTACCTATACTACTAAGACAAGTGGAGTGGGAGCAAAGGATAATTTCAAGTACCTACTTTATTACACACTGTTTTTTGCCTTTATTGAATGTGAGATAACTTTTACTTATGTTTTGTTGTCACGTAAGCCAAGCCTTGAGTTATTCTTGTAGGGAAGATACACACAGAACAAGAGTTGAAGTTGAAGTCGCTTTAGCCACAACTGACTCGCAACACTAAGAAATAAAATTGCCATTATGCAGTAATAATATTTCCAGAAACTTTTCTTTCACTTTAGCTTCACATAAAGCTGCTGCCTACTTCATCCTCATCCTACCACGCCAATCCTCTGTGGAATGAATTAGCATAACAATCTGACCCAAGAACAACGAGAAAAAAGTTTTGACTAACTCTGCCATGCTGCTCCTGGCTGGTTGCTTAGCCTTGATCTGGTCTGCTGGGCATATTTCATTATTGTTCTCTCTCGCATCTGATGGTGGTCTCTGGCCTTTATGACGGAGAGTCTGCTGGAACTTGACTTACAGTTTCCCTCCTCACTTCAACCTCAATAATAAAATATAGCTCTTTGACAAAACAAAATTAAATGCTAATTCCACACTCTTTTCTTCCTATATACATCCACACAAACGCACACAAAATTTTGCGAAACCTTAGTGTTATTGAAGAATGGAATTATTTTTCCATAGACATGTCTTTATCCGCCATCGCATGACAGCATGCTTCACAAAACGTGTATAGAGATACATACAGGCAAAACTCTTTAGTGTAATGTGTAGCTAATAAATAGCAGTATGAGAATATGGACTATCTACCTATAGATCTAAGAAAAGTACAATGTATATTTCTTAAAGGACAAACGAGTGCAGAGCTTTGAGACAACCCAATAAATGCTAGGAAAACACACATGAGCATAAATAATACTAATATTTTATAAAGTTATTGTTATGAATATGTGTCTATCTCTTATTTATTGCGCACCGCTTGACTTTTAGGATTCGCACAGTTTTTTAGTGGTTCAGGGTTAGCATCTGCAATAGAAGTTAATGTATGGCAAGAAAGGCAGAATGGTTTCTATAAGAAGTTACACAGATTGAAGTTTCTAATAGAGCATGGCTATTACATCTGCTACAGGGATGCTGAGAGATTAGGTAATGTAAGCCAAAAGACTGTGTGACTGGATCTTTTATCAAATGGGAAAGAAAAGTCGATTAGACTCTAGTGCTGCGAATTGCAAGAATATTTCCTAAATGTGATTCCACCATTGGCTTTGGGCTATTGTTGTAAATATTCTGTGGAGAGGGAATATGATTATTACTAGATAGATAGATAGATAGATTTATTGTGCTTCTTGAATTAATATTCATTACACTTCACCGGAATTACAAAATAATCATAGCCAATAGTT